>JBCAUA010228302.1:0-20654 GCA_038406235.1 Peronia verruculata | reverse complement strand
GGATTCTAAATGCAGTTCTAAGTCACTTATGACAATTTTTTAGCACAAAAAACATTTGTAATATGTAGAAGGATGAACATAGAAGCGAAATAGCGGAAGAAAAAAAAATGGGTCGGAAATCGATTTTGCTCGAAATTTTCACTCGTAGATCCCCTTAAATGTGTGTTTTCCTTGACTGTTTCAGACTGGAGCCACAGCTGGCAGTGAGGAGATGCAAAGGGTTAAAAGCATGTTCCAACCACAACTCAAGTCTATACACGAAGCCCAGATGAGAGTCAATAGGCCAACCAGCTCGCACTATAACGGTAAGTTCATCAGCTATGCTTTCTTTATTTGTGGGACAAGAAATAACAAACAGAACAGACAGGAAAAGTCAAATGTGAAAGATGTATTAGTTGGCACTATCACGGTAAGTTCATCAACTATGCGGTCTTTATCCATGGGACAATACATAACATACAGAATAGACAGGAAAAAGTCCAATGTAATAGATTTAATAGTTGGCACTATCACAGTAAGTTCATCAACTATGCGGTCTTTATCTATGGGACAATAAACAACACACAAGAACAGTCAGATGTAGAGAAATGAGTAGGTGACCACAAGCCATTCCATGTCCTGTGCAAGAAATACTTCGTACATCCAAGACCCTGAAAGGAAGCAGATATTTTCTCTGAAAACTGCTTGCTCAGACAATATGTAGTTTAGACTTGGATGGTTTGCGTAAAGCACCTTACATGTGAAAAGTGATCTGTGCTGCCGTTAACCGTTAGCAATGAAGGACTATGGCTATTCTATTAGGTTTTCATAGTTTGTGTAGAGTTGAACAGCTGAATGAACACATACTGCTGTTTTCAGAATTACATAATATTCGGAATAAAATTATATCTTAAGTGAATGTACCTGACTTACATAAAGCTTGTGACAGATGAGCGGCGAAATGCATACCAGTGGTTAGAATGAAGAAAGAAACACATTTAGTGAATGTGTTGGACTGTTGGTGTGTTTGCAGGGAGTGCAGTGAACAGAGGGAGTGAAAACATGTCTCGACCAGGCAGGGGAAGGGGGAGATCACTCCCCTCCAACACACCAGGCAGGGGAGGCGACTTGTACGGGCAATCTCCACCTACGCAAGAGTCAAGTATAGAGAAAGAATTCTCATCTCAAATCTTTGAAGTAAGTGCGAGCCCTTGCTATGATCATCCATACTCCATTACACATCAGTTTATTACATATTAGATTTTAATACTGTAATAGTGAATATAATCTGGATATTATTATTTCTATTATTATTATTATTATTGAAAACTTGCATTAATGTGTATACCGTAACACCATTTTGTAAATTTGTGTTGATCACCATACGTGCTGTGTTTCTGTAGTCATGTAACATGGTAATTACAATGGATTAATTTTGAGTATAGCTGAATTTTAGAAACAGAAATCATTGGCCTATGAAATCTCCATGAATATCAGATGAAAGGGTGGAGTAAACAGTGGTAGACTATGTCAGATATATGTGAATTACTAGATCTTGCTGAATATTGTCGATTTTATGACAAAGAGGGGAACAGGCAACAACCGGTGTACGACAAAAAGTGAATCCTTACCTTCCTGCTTAACAAAAGGGAGAATCGGTCAGTATATTGTTCGCCCCTTTGTCATGCAGATAAGGTAAGGATTTGCCTTTTTGTCGTACAGGAATAGAGTTGTTCCGACTAAGCGAATGGCTAGAAATCCCAGTCTAATTTTAGTAGAGGGGTACAAACACTCCAGACCGATCATTGACATAGAAAAATATAAAAATGAATGGGACTAGTGACTATTGCTCTTGGACCTTGTGGTGGAGCGGTAACAAACATAAGGGAGTGTCTATTTTTAGCAGAGAGTTACAAACACTGCCAAGGATTTCCAGGTTTTTGCTTAGTTGAATATGAACTATTGTTACCTGTTTGCCTCATTGTTGTACAGCCGACAATATGAGTAACACAAATTGGGACCTGTAAGATCTGTAGAGCTGTCTGTACAGTGGGTGATACACAAGAGTTTTGCCGGCTGACAAGCACCTGTTGCTTTCAGAGGTTCATGGATTGGACATTGTTGCCATAATTATGCAAGCTTGGGCTTTACCCAGCCAGTTTCTGTGAAGTGTGCAAAACTTAATGATCCAGCAATATAAGAAACTATTTTGTAAATGAAGAGCTGTGTCACTTTTAAATTGAACCCCAGTGGCAAAATAGGATGTTATAATTAAAAGTTTTGACAGAAATCAGCAGTGATTTGCTTTTTAGATGAAAGGGCTCAACTTTAGAGATATTTTTACATTGTAAAATTTATTGTGATGAAAGGATAAGGCAGTGAAAAAAAAGTAATATGAAAGAATGCCTAGTAAAAGTATAGTTTCCAAGAATGTGAAGATGATAAAATTTACATATTTTTTCAATTGTGTGAAGATGCACCAGATACTTTTGGTTTTGTAGAATTTCCAGATTGAACACATGGAAGATGATCCAGTTCAGTTGCAGTCTGAGATACTAACAGTTTTCGTACTCAGTTTTGTTCATGTTGGAGGCTGCTTTGATGTATGGAATTGTTATAATCTGAATTTTGAAGCTGCTGTTGTTTTTATAAATTATTTTTTACCATTTTGTTATTCACCGTACACATTGTAGCTAAACTCTAACGCTTTATGGTCACACTATCCTTTCAGACTATTTTGCTCATCTGAATTCTTGTTTTGTCTTAATGGAACATTTTAGACCAACATCTTTCATGAGGTCCTTTTTTAGAGTTACCTGAAGGTGGACTGAATGCTGAAATTATCCTGATCATAGTATTTACAACATTGCTATACTGTTCCCCATCAGCACAGTGATATAGAGAAAAACAACAAAACTCTGTTATTAGATACAAAAGTATCTCAATATGCTGATTGTAGTTTTTACAACATCATGTTTTATATTGTTTGCTTTTTTTTTCCCTAATAGTTTTAAAAGTTTTTGTGTTTTTTAAACAAATTTTAAAATTATTTCTGGTAGAAGGGGAGGGGGGGGGGGCATTATTTGAGACAAAGTTTCGATAAGAACTGAGCTGATGGTCACAAAGTTTTTATGAAACTTTGTTTTGAATTTTCCTGTTCCTGCACAGATCATGAACTCTTCTGAGAGCGCTTTCAATGGCGCCGGCAGCTCGTGGTCTTTGCCGGCTTTCGACAAGTCTGAGAGCTAACAAAAGGCCAGGCTTTCGTAGGACCTAGTTTTTGTTTCTGAAGAGTAATGAACTTTTTTTTTTTTTTTGGTCTTGATATGCTTGCGCATTGGTGGAGTCGTTTTGATTTGATGTGAAATTTTGATTTGGATCGATGTTAGCTGGCATCCCCTCCCACCTTTTTATTTTTACTTGTGACCTGATTTGCTTTATCGTATCCGGAATGTGGATAAATGTGACCAAAACTTACACGGCCTGCATTGTGACCACCATTCACAGCATCATCACGGCACCTTTTTGTTCTTGTAGGGGTTACATGCAGCATAGCTTGATTTGTGTTTGAGTGGAGCATTTTCAGTGCTTAAATTTAACTGACAAATACATTATTCTTAGCAGGAGTGCATTCTACACTTTTAGAGCATGATGTGATTTTAGTGCCTTCATGATGTTGAACTTATGAAGGGAGAATGGCACAGCAAAGCTGATATTACACTGAGTTTGCAGTCCTAGGCAATTCAAAATTGCTGGGACACCATGAGTAGATGGGAAATCAGTCAGCAATTTGAAGTGGTGGAATAGAAGTGTCTGATGGAACAAAAGCATGTTGGAGGCCAAGGAAAGCAACCCAAAGGTCCAAAAATTGGAAATCATTTTGTTTTCATTGTCTTCTGAAATACCTCACTTTTCAATTTTTCAACCAATTTCTTTGGCAAGCTGTTGAAACATTGCTTTGTCTTGTCCCGAGTTTTGACCAACATTGAGTTTCAAGGCTTTTGAGCCTGTCCAAGTGAAAAGTATAGGCAGGGCTTGTGGCACTTTAGAATGTTCTACAAATTTTGTTCTGATAAAGTTTTCAAAAATTTTGTATCTTGTTTAGGTTTTCATAGATAAACTCATAAAAAAATCAAGGCTTTTCCCTTCATCTAGCCATGGTCATCGAAAGGCTCCCCCCAAAAAATATAGGCTGACAAATATTTCCATAATGGAGTAGAGGATTCCACTCTCAGAATGTGTTTTCTAGCAGTATCATTTCAGTTTCGTTTCTTGTGATACATGATTGAAATGTGAGAGTGCTAGTAATGCATTCCCTGTGGCATGCCCAGCTGACAAAAATAAATAAATAAATAAATATACAGCCAGATGTAAAATGTTTGATATCCCACCTAAATCTAATGTAAGGCACACAGAAATGTCAAGCTCTTTGAAAGTGTGACTCTTCCCTTTTTCAGTGTCGTGTATAAGGGTGAAATCTTTTTTTTTTTTTTTGTGAAATAAGAAAGACTTTAATTTATTTTACATTGTAGTTGAGAATATGATTGGGGAAGTTATGGCATATTCATGTATTGTAATTTTATAAACCACTTAAAATGTTTAGATGTTCTACACAATTTCTCAGAATCTCCTTGAATTTTGTTCTGTGAAAGTGCTATAAGCCCTGCATCATGCTGACTTGTGACCACGGTGTTGCTTTCCAAGGCCTGGATATGTATGTCAGAGCTGGTGTGTGTTTTACGTTGACACTGGAACTGTGTGTAGTGAGAACAAAAATCTTCATAGAAGGGGAATTGTTTTGCAGACATACTAACAAAGTTTTTTGTCAAATAGTCCTGTGTCATCACACATGTCTTTGTACTCAGGGCAAAAGAGTCGGAAGTTGTGCTGAGTGATCTTGAGCCACAGTCGTTTTTTTAACTATTTTCTGTCTCAGATACACAAAAAAAAAAAAAATATTTGTTTTCATGTTATAGAAGATTAAATTTTCTTTTTGTGGAAAAAGGAAATAAAATTGGTATCCAAGTTGGAAAATAGTTGAAAATTGCCTGTAGCTTAAAATTGCCGGGTGCAACTTCTGGTCCATTTGCCCTGGGCGCAAGTGATATTCTTGAAACAAAATATAGCAGATTCTTCTTGATGAGGAGCCCCTTGAACAGACCAGTGTTTTTATTTTCCTTGCAGTCATCAATTTGATTCCTGTGTTTGTTAAACAACCAGCTGCTCTCAGAGGACTCGTTGACATTGACAGTAATTATCTCAGGCAAACCTCATTCTATCCGCTTACAGTTCCTATCCTATCTCCTGTGTTAACAGCTCCAACAAGCATTCATACCCAGACTTGCCAGTCGTTTGTTCCATATGTAGACCAAACACAACTATCTGCCTGGAGGGCTGTGGTGATTTTCAAAGAAAACAATATATTTAACCTAAATGTTTAATAACTTTTCTGTGAGCAAACTACTGGATTGAACTACTGGATTATTTTCAAAATATCTGTAAAATTCTGAGCATTTTAAAATCTGTGCAAAACAAACAAGATAGGCAGAAGAGATATGCCAGTTTCATTATCATAAGAAAATGATTCAGATCAATGTTATTAAACACCTTTATGTCCTTGCTTTTCTTTAGTGCTTTTTTTTTCTTGTTGCTATAATCAAACTTGAATTGGTTGTACGTACACTCCAATATAGCCTCAGTGTTTCTTTAAATTTTCTCCTTTATCAGAAGGCAATTGTCAGCCAGTTGTGATTATTTGCATCCATATTATTTATTATGTTTGTTTTGTGTGTGTCTTGTGTTTTGTTTATCCTGTTCTGTAAGGATGTGGAAACTTGGAGGAATGGTGGAGTATATACATGTTTTTTAGCACACATTCCAAAATTTAGCCATCTCATGTGAGCAAAGTTGATTTTAAAAAAAAAAGTATGGGGAAAAAGTTGCCATTGCAGTGAAAAATAAAGAATTGCACTGTAGTGATTTTTTTTTTTTTTCCTTTACATTTTTTCAGGTCATGGTTGCAAAGCCAGTAGAATCAGAATTGAGCTGGAAAAAATATGATTTTAGTATTGTTTTTATAATAAAGATTCCAGCACATTAAATGGGCCATAAGTAGCTTTTTCACCAGAGTGAAGATAGCCAGTAGATCTGAGAGTCGTTATATAGGCTACTGTTCCAGTCTTTTGTCTTTTACATCTGATCTAAGTGATAAGATAATGTACTGGTAGTCTAAAAGATTGGGACTGTCTGTGACTTTAAGGGGCCTTTTTATTCAGACTAACTGCATTGTTGATAAATAGCCTAGCAAAAAGTCTACCTTCAACATAAGATTGACGGTTACCTGTGCAAATCTATGAGTGATTCATATAGGTGACCAGTAGCTCAGAGGTCAATAAAGTTGGTAGTGACCTATCCAGGATCATCTGTTCAGAGTGGTTTTATAAGTGTTCTATGACCCAGCATCGGGTCTGAGTTGACAGTGACCTATTAAGAACTATTTGCAGTGATTTTGTAGGTGACCAGTAGGCTAGCACGTTGTTAGGACTAGGAGTAGATCCACTTATGCCAGATGATTGTTCAGGCAATCAGTGACCAGTGTTGTATAGGACTGACAGTAGCCAATAGAACACGCCCAGGCCCTTTCCTGCAAGGTTTTAACACATTCACATTTGTTGGATTAAAATGAGATCAATCCGTTCAACTTTCCACATCCATCTTGTTGTTTTTGCATGTCAGTATTTTATGAAATCATCAGTTTATTTGTTGTTGTTTTTGTATCAGACATATATCATTTTGACTCTCATTTGTGGAGCAGCTAGCCTGTTACAGAGCCTGTTACAGAGCATGAATTACAAACACAACATTGAACTATTAGATATTTGATTTCCAGTACTAGTTTAACCCATCTGGTGCATGCCGAGCCAAGCAGTGCTCAGGGTGCAGCTTTATATCAGTGATTGTGCCTTTCTCTTGCTCTGCTGCTTCAAACATAAACACAAACACACCCATTTAACTCTTTTGACCTTAAAACGTGGGGAGAAAAAATTGAAAAAAAAAAAAAAGAAGAAAAAGTAAGGAGAAATTTTTTTAGCAGGACAATTAAAGGTAGTTTAAAATGCAGACCATAGTCTGTTAGTTAACCATTTCTGCATCTGCAAATTTTTTTTTTCATGGCTGTATAAAGTCAACTTTGTATAACAGTTTACTGTAAAATCCATATAGAAAAGATCTGGGCAGTTTAATGAATGCTCATTGTAAGTAGCTATTTTTGGAGCACCTTTTGTTGGAGCTCATTAACTAAAATGTTAAGAGTCTGAATTGATATACAGTGCAGCTCTATA
This sequence comes from Peronia verruculata, assembly GCA_038406235.1. Classification (NCBI taxonomy): domain Eukaryota; kingdom Metazoa; phylum Mollusca; class Gastropoda; order Systellommatophora; family Onchidiidae; genus Peronia; species Peronia verruculata. Next base: position 13,335 of record JBCAUA010228302.1, on the reverse strand, counting down.
TGAGTGAAGGAGAGAGATCTACTCAATGTGATGTAAGGAGTATAGATTTCTTAGCGCTGTACATGCAACCATAGCTCAGAGAACCGCACATAGTCAGAGTAACAGCCATTATTGTGCTGGTGTGCCATTAAACCCTAGCACACAAACAAACAAGTCAGAAAAACAGGATGTGTTTTGTCTCCATACCATTGACATGCAAGGCCCAGATCTTGGAATCTGATCTAGAATCTAATGCTGGGAATATCAAACTGGCTCACGGAGCCTCAGTTACTGACATCATAGTCTTGTCTTGTGTCCGTAGCGTTATGTACACAAGGCTGGAACTGTGGAATCTGATGTAGAAGCCTGTTCTATGAATACAGAACCAGCATTTAAACTATTCAAGGACAGGGCCATGTGTAATGTCTGTCTGGCTGTACAAGACAGACCATGAATATAATGAGCAACAGTTAGGGCAGACACAACCATGTCTAATGTCTGGTTGTACAGAACTGAGACCATGAATATAATGAACAACAGTTAGGGCAGACACAGCCATGTCTAATGTCTGGCTGTACAGGACTGAGACCATGAATATAATGAACAACAGTTAGGGCAGACACTACCATGTCCAATGAAAGTGTCTGTAACTTTGATCCTGGCTGATCTGATTTATGTTTCAGCCACTTGATCTGTTAAACATGCAATGCGTAGCCATTTTATTTGAGGTAAATAGACCATAAAGAAGTCACGTTTTATTTCTGCAAGCTTACTTATGTTTTTCCTGTGTTCTGTGAGATTACTCCACATATGTACACTGACAAATTTTGCCATCTATAAAACAGTAGTTTGCTTCTCTTAATGTTCAAGCTTTGTTTTGGTGCAGGTTAGAGTGTCATGTTTTGAATAGGTTTTTATGGGACGACAGATTAAAGAATTGATGATATGTAGTTAACTGTCTCAGGGTTAGCAAGCGAGCGAATCACTTATCCATACTAGATCTGCCTATTTGCTTGTGGATTCATTGGCAGTCAGCTTGTTTATTTATCATAATATATTTTGTTTTTATTTATTTAGAAAAAAAAATTATATCTGTGTGTGGAGTTTTCTCCTTGTTCAACTAAGTTTAACAAACAATGTTGTAACTTTTATGTTCTCGGAGTTGCTGGTTGTTCCTTATTTCTTTTTTTTTTTTTTGCTAAAGTTTTCGTACCCAGTTATTTGGCAGAGTCACTTCACTACAAAAAAAGGCTAAGTCATTCGCTTACCAAAATTTGCACCTTTACCCAGAATCTCACCACCCCTTCACCAGCCTGGAAAGAAATACTATTGTTGCTGACCTGTCCAGTAATTCTTTAATTAATATTATTTGATATTTGTTCGTTATTAAGAAATGTTGATTCTATAAATGTTAATATCACAGCTGTTACGAACATTTGCCAGATCTAACACTGTGCTATATAATGATAATGGTGCGTTTGTATAATTGTTTTAAAGTGTTACTGAATATTGAGTTTCTTTAGCTAATCTGAGAACATGATAGAACTAGAAGATCTTTCAATTTACTCACTCTCAAACTTGTTGTATATTCCCTGAAGTCCCCATTGCCTCTAACTTGCATGCATCTTACTAAAGGATTACACTGTTCAGATGTTGATAATTTTGACTTTTTATCAGTTTACACATTGGCTAGAAAAAAGTACTCGAAAGATGACGAAGTCAAATTTGTTTAACTTTCATCGTGAAGTTTTATTTTACCTGCTAGGATATCTGAAAAGTTATATCTGTTAATGTTAAATCAATCATAAATTGCAGGCGACAGCACAGAAACAAGCGTGCACTTTAAACTAAATGCCACATATTGTAAAGGGACAATCAGAAGATTTCATCAGTTGAATCGAAGCTTTCATGAGATATTAACGTAAACCCAGTCAGAGAAAACTCAACCAGAAAATAGCCAATAAGCTGCTTATGAGAATTAAGGATCTCTATGTACTTTCATACGTTAAATCACTGAGCAGATTTCAGAAGAGTATACCAGATAAATCTTTCTTTGTATAAGCATGTAAACTTAAATCAAGGAAAACTGACTAGAAATTATAAAAAAGTTGTCACATGGTTATAGATTATTGACTGTAATACATGTTCTATAACATATGATTTCATGTTTTAAGTGACTTGGAAATGGCTGTGGTATTTAGTAATTTGTATTATAGCCTATTGATCTAAAGAGAGGAGTACCTGCTTTACATTAGGGTATGTTGTATTACTAAGTAAAATATCCCTTGTTGTTTGTTTGCAGGATAGTGTTGAGCCATCAGGTCACTGGAGACATTCTGTGGCATCCAATGCGAGTAGCAGCACCTCCCCGCCTGGCTCGAATCGCCACAGCCTGGTGGACGACGGTCTCTCCTCTCCCACCAACACCACAGACACCTCGGACACCTCTGACCAAAACACACAACTTTGACAAGAAATCTGACGGCTGGTTTTTGTTTGTGTAGTTGTTGTCTCAGTTTTTGCTTCTTGTAACTTGAATCATAGTTTGGATTTCATCCAGTGCATTTGTCCACAACCATTCAATAGCGAGGGTAAACTTGTCGCAGGTTTGCCTTCTCATATACCTACCAGTAATGATCCATATTATTCTATTATAAATGGCTGCTGTATTCAGCTGTGTTTGCAGGCAGGTGAAACAGGTGAATTACAACTGAAGTACAATTTTTTTTTTTTTTATAAGTTTGTAGTGTGATGTAGCGGTGCAACAGGCAGATGATAGTTTTTTTATTTTTTTTATTTTTTGTTTGTTTAATTTTTAAAAAAAATATTTGTAAGCATTCATAATGGCAGATATAATCATTATTAATCACCATGACATGACACTAATGTACTACCTTAGAGAGGTACTTTCTTAGTCAGACTTATAATTCTACCATGTTAATATTCCAGCCGGCTGTTTTCAGCATCAGCACTTTGTCTTCTTTTGAATGACGGTCATACATTTTTAAAAGATCTTTGCTTGTAGCTTTCAATCTCACCAAAAGACTAAATGGTCTAAGGCGGGGAAAAACAAAAAAAGAGAAGAAAAAAAAGACTTTTAAAAAAATGCGCAAAAAAAAAAAAAAAGACTAATTTTTTTTCTTGTTCTAGGCATTTGCTAAACTGGTCTTCCAGCCTTTGTACAGACACTGCTGCTCGCTAAGTGTCTCAACTCCACAACAGTTTTTGCTCTTTCACGTCAGTCATTTATGTCCATGTGTAGTGGTTTTTTTTTTTTTTTTGCAATGCATTGATCCTAATCTGTGTTATGTTTGAGGTATGACTGAGATATTGAAAGACAATTCACAAAAAGCTTGGTAGATAGCACGGCATTGGTTAATCGTGTAATGGGGTAATGGTATCCTGAAACTGAACTGAACAAAAATATGAAAATAATTTCTCTGCTGATATAGTTGTGCATATTTTGTTCCTTTTTTTTTTTTTTTAATAAGCCAGATGTTGTAAAATGTCTTGGTCTCTATAGTACTACCACACACAGAACCATGTCTAACACTGGTAAAACATAAAAAATTCCCACCTTTCACCTAAAGAAAAAGTTTATTTTTTTTTGTAAATGATTAAATGGTTCTTACACCTTTTGTCGTTTTTGGTATCCGTTCATCTCAAGAGAGGATGGTGTAGTGCTATGATTGGGGTATGACATCTTCTAGTGTGGCTGCGGAGCCTCACCCTTGAGTGGCAGTCTCGTAAACAGTTGTTACAAACAAAGTGGGGTTGACACTGCCACAGAGGCTATCCTTGCTTTTCTGCTTGCCGGCTTATTTCACCTTTAGGCTGTGATAAACAAGATATAAAAGACAAAGCAGATTTTGATTTAAAAAAACGTGTTAGACTTGTGAATGCTTGTGTTCAGATAATTCTTAACTCTTAATGATATTGCCCAATGATACGCACTCCCTAGCTGTCTATTGAAGAGATTATCATTTTTGTAGAAAAAAGGCATGTTATGACTGCAAAGCTGTGAAAATAGAAGCAAAAGAAGGGGAAAGAAAAAAAAATTGAACAGTATCAAATATTTTGATTGAGGTTTTGTTTTTTTTTTGGTGCATTGTGTTGTCAAAAATTGTCAATGTGTTTCCCTCAGGGGCTATTCAGAGCATGATAACCCAATTATGTTATGAAATAAAATCTGTAGTTGATCTTTGTCAAGAAAATGGAATTATCTTACAAACTGGAAATGAGAGCTTTGTAAAGCAGACTTGTGCACAAGTTCTTGCAGTCTTTCTCACTGCTGTGTCACGTGGAATGTCATTTGCATCAATATTTATCTGAGATGAAACATGCCACTCTGAAAAGAAGCCAATTTTTGCCTATGTAAATCTTATTTTATTACTTGTCGGAATGGCTATCTTTCATTATTATTATTTTTTCAACTCTTTGCCAATCTTCCAGAAAAATCCCATAGCATAAACATAGCCATGCATTGGGTCGTACTGCATTTTTTTTCTTTTTTTTTTCCAGCTGAATAGCTTTCAGAATTTGCCCTAAACAGTTATTCCTCAAGAAAGGAAGAATTTTTTTTGCTTTGAAATTGGCTGATATGCAGTTGTATTGACACTGATGTATTGACACTGATGTTTTCCCAGTGATTGCTTCTTTGTGCTCCTTTCGTCCTGTGCTTTCATTTTGAGTGTGTCACCCAGAGCTTCCGTTTGATGAGTGCTTTCAGCGCCAGAACCAGTGAATGAAAAGACTTGCCACTTAAAGTAAATAACAGTTTTGGTGGGTTGAATTGGTCTAGATTGGGCATCTGTTTTTCATGTTGATGGTGAGATGAAGAAGCTGAAGGAAACAATTGTTTTGTTTAATGTTACGCTAGAATAATAAAAAAGAATAATCACAGTTTTGTCAGTAACGGTACAAAATGAAAAAAAAACAAGGAGAAAAAAAAAAAAAACAAAAACCAAAGCTCTTAATGTGATAATATTTTCCCTCAGTTTTTTTTTTTCTCCCAACATTTGCACTTTTTAGAAATATTTAAAGTGAGCATATCACAAGCAGATCAGTAAACCAGTGAAGTAAGTTATCCATGACAGGATTGGCAGAAAGATTATGAGATGCAATGCGATGAAATCAGGCTCTCGTCAAAGTTTGAGCACATGAGTTATTGGTATCACTGTGAAGATTATGCATTTCCCTTTCTGTGTGTGAAAAAAGTTTTTTGTTCTACCTTATGTTGAAGTTGAGATATTGGTAATTGAAGACGATGGGGGTGATCCATTGTTGCAGCTGAATTTAGTGAGAAAACAACCAATCACTCATGTTAATCCTCATTACGCCATGTCATTAAATTACAATTTTTGAGCTTTTGATCAATCTTATTTCATCAAACTAACCGGGGAATGCATTTTTAGATTGATAGAGAAGATTTATGTGAAGAAAAAAAAATTGCGCATAATGTTCATTCACTGTTGAAAAACTCATGATGTCTCAAGTTGCTCAGTGTGGCTAGTGCCTGATTTCTTCGTGTCACATCTCTTATGTCCATCTAGCAGTCAGAACCATGACTGCAGACTTAGTTTGTTCCTCTGTTTTTCCTATTGCAAAGCCAGCACTATTTTCTATACTGTGATATCTCAGAAACTGCTTCACAACACAGCTTTCACTAACCATTTCTGAAAAGGTGATCTCCCGAACACAACAAGTTTTGTGGGATGTGACAGGTTGTTCCTCTTTATCATGCCAGAAAGATGTGATTTCATTGGTCTTTGAGGAAGAAACAAAAAAAAAATGATAAAAAGAGAGCAGGGTGTCATTCTAAGGTAAAATATGAAGGGTAAAACGTGGCACACGCGATTTTTGAAAATTTTGAGTTATCCCCCCTCATTATTGGGTATGTGCTTGGCAAAGGTAAAAAAGGGCCCATTATTAACTAGATGGTGTTTAGAAAGTTGTCAGCACATTATGATTCATTTCTTCTCTCCATGGTATCAGAGAGTCATCACGTTTTTTTTTTAATTACACGTACTATAATTTGTTTATATAAATTTTGTTGTTTTTTTTTTTACTTTAGTTTTATAATGCAAAGAATGACGTTGGTTATTAGATGTGAAGTGAATATTGCACAGGCAGACACTATTGAATAATTCAGACTTATACAGTCACAGACCACATTTTTCTTACAGTTTGGAGATCCGTTTTTTGTAGAGACATTCATTCATTCTTAATGCTTGCTTCGGGTAAACTCTTGTGGTATTTCAGTAACTTAGTGTAAATTTAACAGGGAGAAAAAGAGAGAGAGAAAGATATAAATTCTGTATTTAAATGCATTGAAAGACAACTTTTTTTGTTCACAAGAAGTGTTCACAAGAGGTGTGTGTTTGTACCAGAGCCGTTGATATTTCCTATAATATTTGCTATGTGTTTTCTGTTCTCTGGTTCCTGCTAACTGTCTTCGCCTAAAGACGCAATCACACTGTTTGATTAAGTTTTTTTAACCTTTGTTTTATGGAGTTCTCCAGCAGTCTGAATGCTTCTGTGTAAATCATCAACGGTTTGCAGATACACAGGCTTGTACAGACAAAGTCTTTATCACCATTGTTCTGAAATGTTGATTTGAACATAAAATATCGTCCATCATTCTGCAGCTTGTGTTATTCTTCAGCAAAGATTTTCTTTTATGATTGGACATTAACAGTTTTGAAATTTTTCCTTTTGATTATTGTAGGCAATAACAAGTTTTTATTTCACCAAGAACCTGTATGGTGTTTTGTGAGTGTGCATGGTAGGAAAATAGAAAAGGGTAAAGTTTAATTACACTTAAACATCAATGATACAAAAAGAAAAAATAGACACGCTGTATGTCAATGTGTAGCACAAGCTGGTGACAGATAGACAGAAGCTTTCAGTGCTGGAGACTCATCATCACTACGTTGGCTGTGCAACACAAAGACTTGTATTGTAGTTACCATTGGTTTTCTTATGCCCATTACATGTTCCATTGATTGAGTGTGTGTTGATGGATTTTCACCCAAACTTGATGTCTGTGTGGCCTAGTGGGTTTCAGTGATATCCTGCGCTGTACTGTAGGTCTGTTGCTCTAACTTGTACATGCTGCATTGATATTGTGATGCAAACTTACTGTTGAATTATGAGTGAGACTGTCTGATCAGTCCTTTTAGCCCGGGCTCCTTAACCCTTTACCTGACACATCCCGCTCAGGCAGACCTTTCTGAAATTTCACTTACAGGGACATAACTCTGTGTGAAAACAGAATTAGTTTCTTGGAAAAGAAAAAAATGCACAGAAAACTATGGCACCAAAAAAAATCAGAAATTTCATACAAGAACAGAGAAATGCTGTGTGCAACTGTGCGGAAATTTTACACCTGTCAGACGATTAGATCATATAAAAAAAAATATCTGAAAAGGAAATTGTATAAACACCATCATGAAGCAGAGCTGTTGCTTTGGATAAAGCCACAAAAGTTTCAGAGTGTCACCAAAATATTGTTCAAACTTCAAAATATTACAGAAACACCAATTTTCAACTGATTTCGACCATTAAAAAGCTACAGGAAAACGTGAACTCTCAACTTTTGTTTTAAACCACGTGCAGTGGGAGATTTCTGGTAATAACATGACTGTCAGTGGAAAGGGAATGGCAACTGTAGCAATCGACCGATAGAGGTCAGCGTCTGTGTCAGATAAAGGGTTAAGTTAATCTGGTACCTGTTGTGGTAGCATTTCTGCATACTCGTTTTTTTTTTTTTCGAACCACTTTTTACCAGTCTGGTTAGAGCTGAAGCAACGAGTTGGCAATAGGTGATTTTTTGGCCCCAATTTTCTGCAGTGTAACTCTGTACTTTTGACTATGTACATAGTTTGTTTATATCCGCAATGTAACTTTTACCTGACGCTGTGTATATAGAACGTTGATACTGGTATGCCAGAATGGATGTGTGAGAAAGTGGGAACATTTACCTACACAGTGGATGCTTGCTATTACTTAGTAGTCAGCTGTAAATACTCAGCATTTAGTGGCCGTGTATTGTCTTTTTACGCTCTCGATCTGTTTGTACAAAAGTGAGCTATTTAACACAAACATATTTCTATTAATGCTACCAGTTATACTATCCAGTTCTGTTCAAGTGTAAAATAGAGACTTGATTTGCTGCCCAGATGAGAAAGATGGTGAGAAGATCTGAATTTAATGTCATATACCACATGTTGTTCAGTTTTCTCCTCTAGAAGTTTTTACTTGAAGTCCGACCCAGGGAAAAAGTCAAGACAGTTGATCTGACTTCTACATGTTAAGAACCCTCATCTTCCACACCGTCTTTTCATATCTTTAGTTTGTTTCCTTTTATATGTCACATTTGGAGCATATCAGAAGTTGTTTGGGGTGACTGTTGTGATGAAAAAGAGCTAGAAGAAAAAGTGTAAGCCACAGATGTGGCAGACCATTAATGGTGTTATCACTGATGGTGTACGATTGATTAGATAGACCAGCAGAAGGTTTTCAGTGTTTGGCATCATCAGCACCGATTGTCAAAATTGGTTGTTTGAATGCCATTGTGTGGATAGGATATTCAGATATCATTTTTTAAATGATTTGAATACCATTGTGAAAATTGAATGTTTGAATGTCATTGTAAAGATTCGATGTTCAAATGTCGTTGTGAAAGTGGAATGCTGAAATGTCATTGTGAAGGTCAGATATTCATTTCCCTTAACTTGCTAACAGCAGAGTGATGGAATTGGTTACCCTTGGTTATCTGTTGTCTGTCTGCGGCTGAAGAGGTCAGAGAGGGAGAGTTTGACTAATCACGTGTGGTTTCAGCTGGTGTAGTTAGATCTTTGAGTTAAGAGACATTTGGTTTGCTGTGAGGCCTCGTGTCACAATCACTACCACCACCACCCTTACTGATGCTGCTGTTGCTGTTGGTGTTGCTGCTGTTGTTGTTGTTGTTGTTGTTGTTGTTGTTGTTGTTGTTGAGTGTGACCCTGCGAGAACTTTGCCATGTGTGATGTATGTCATGTTGGCTGAGAAGTGACCTGGTCTTTCTGTCAGACACCAGTACTGCTGAGCTCCATCTATTGCCAGTCCCCTCGTTACTTTCCCTTTCCTGGCCTCAGTTCTCAGTCCATACAGAGGGCTTATTGATCACCATTATTGTTTGCAGGGTGAGGATTTGTCAGTTCAGCCAGGGATTTCTTCACCAGTATACAACACAAGATTTCAGAAAAAGGTGGATGGGAAGTAGGTCAGACGTTTTCCCCCATAATTAAATCATTAACTCTACTTACTACTGTTATTATCTGGAGAGCAACTGATATTTGAAGTTCTGATTAAAAAAAAAAAAAGATATTTCGTTCCGTGATTATCCAGCATTAATTAATCTCCGCTGCCGTTGTTTAGTATTTATCCTGAGGGATAAGAGGATAAAGAAATTTCTGGAGAACATTTGGCCATGTAGATTGTATTCTAGTACAGCCTGCTTTCTGCTGAGCTGACAAATTCCAGCCCTGTTGTCTCTATAGCACAGATTTATTGAAATGCAGCAGATACTAGAGAGGAATTTGTAGCCTGAGAAACCAAAATGTCTGACTTTCTCCCATGTCTTACATTTCAAAAAACTGAGAAGGGAAAAACAATTTAGCAACTGGTGGATCTCTTTTGCTTAGTTTTTTGAAGATGGTGTGAAATATTATGAATGACAGATAATGGATTCGTACAGAGAGATTGTTAATTTAACAGGTTGACCTAGGTTAAAATAGCTACTGACAATAGATAATTAATGCTATCAAAATGTTGTGATAAACTTTGTCAGAACATCTCTGCGTGTTTCAATTGGGTCAGTCAGAGTAGTACTGGATTGTTTTTAAAGCGCTTGGAGCTTGTAAACTGTCCAGTGATATGCGCAGTATAAATGCTCTCTGGTATTTTTATTACTATTAATCTTTCGGGAAAGAAAAACCTGTTACACTTTCTATTCAGGCCAGAACTAAAGTTGCTGTATTCTCCAAAAAGCCAAAGTTTAGAAGGTCACACAATTTTAAACCAAACTAATCACGGGGACAGAGTGGGCCAGCCAACAGTGCAGGGACCATCGATTTTGCAGTATTTTTAACTTCTTTTTATCTTTTTTTTTGCACAGTAGCAATTTTGTGCACTGAATATTGAAAACGAATTTAAGATCTATTCTAAGCCACAAAGTTCCACTATGCCACCAAGTTCTCTGAAATGAAATGTTGATGTGTACTGGAATCATGATCTTATATGACAGAAAATCCAAATTTTACTTTGTGTGTGTATGTGTGATTATGTAAAGCGGTGCTGTTGTGTTTAACTTTCAAGTGACCATTTTTGTGTTTTGAAATTTTTATTTGTTGTTCCAGTTTGATTTCCCTCTAGCAGACTAACTTGATGAAAAGTGAAAAGAGAAATGAATGTGTGGATATTTGCCAGATATATGTGTGTGTGTGCATGTGTGTGTGAGTGTGAGTGGCTCTTGATACCTGGCCATCAAACTTTGCCGTGTGTGGGAAGACCAGAGAGAATTCTGTGGCTTTGTGTGTTTATTTGTTTGTGTTTTTTGCTTACCCTCCTATTTATACGCATGTAATCAAAAAACTTAACACAGAAAGGGGTTCACTTTGTGTAGGTGTATTTATAGCATATCTTGTGTATGTGGACATACGCCGTTCTGTACAGGTATCCTAATGTGCAATGATAAACTCTCATGATGTTATTTCATATCTCAACAATAAAAACTATGATGTACAGAAAGAGCTCACGTCTCGGACTTGTGTCATGTGTGGGATGTTCAGTGGTGAGTGAGGGTCAGTTGTACAGAGTAACCCATAGCTGTCATGTCTCCAAGAAGCCATTTGAGATGCGACACGATGAAATCAGGCTCTCGTCTTGAGCATATATTTATATATACATATATAGAGCTACGTGTATTGGTATCAGTCCAGTATCACTATTACTGTGAAGATTATGGATTTCCCTTTCCGTGTGTGAGTTTTTTTTTTTTTTTTATTCTGCCTTTAGTAATTGGCAATTAAAGACAATGGGGGTGGTCTCTTGTTGCGGATGAATTTAGGGAGAAAATGGGTGATCACTTTTGTAATAAATCCTTGTTGGGGTATGCCATTAAATTACAATTTTTAGGCATTTACTCAATCTGTTTCAGCAAATTTATCTCTGAAATGCATTTTTAGATTGATATAGAAAGTTTTTGTGAACACAAAAAAAAAAAAAAAAGTGCGTGAAAATTTCATTCACTGTTGAAAAACACATGATTTCTCCGGTCACCTCAGTTTGACGAGCGCCTGATTTTATCGTATTGTGTCTCATTTCACCAGGTGCCAAAACTCGCACAAGGCGGAAACGATTGCAACTCACCAGACAGGGCAGCTTATCTGGGTGATCCATGTACACGTAAACATAAGTAAGCGTACCCAGTATTTACAGGAACGTTTCCGGCCTCCATCTCAAATCCATAGAGAATGATAGAAATGCAATGTTCCATATTTACTATACTATGTCATCAAACATTTTCAGGGCATGAACTAGAAATGGAGAAGCCATCATTTTGGCAGTCGTGCTCTGCAGCAGAGAATGTCAAGGCTCAGTTCTTGCGAGAAGCTGATTTGATACATTAGTGGTGACGTTATACCAATACTCACAGAAGTAAATTGTCATTCCGATACTCGGGATAAGGTCAAGCTATCAATACCAACTGAAAAGGAACAAAAACTCGAGTCTGTTGGTCAAGTCCAGCTAATAACATTGACAAGAAGTAAAACATGAAACCATAAGTAAGAACTTGATATCAGCAATTTTGTGCGAGAATATCACTCTGTAGTACAAACAAGTCAAGAATAATATTACATGTTTGTGTGGGACTGGCTAAGGGCAACGATAATATAAAACAAAAAGAAGAGGAAATTCTGAATTTGGTAGGGAAAGAAAACGTGCACAGTCGAGCGACCTGCGATTTTTTCACTGCTTTTGTTTTGAGTTAAGGGCATATCAGCATATTCTGTGTCAAATATGTACGGTAAGATACGTTTACACGTCAAGGAGTAGAGGGGAATGAGAGAGGGACAGAAGACAAGGAGAGAGAAGAGATGTCACCCCTCAAACTCAAACGTCGAGATTGACATTCCATGGGGGACATCTCACCGATGGCCTGGTTTCACAGCCTGCAGGTGGGAACAAAGAGCCCACACTCACTTAACTGTATATACCCGGGGCCCTGTTGGGGCTTGTATTTCACTGTTAGTTAGAATAGGCCTATTTATTGTACATGAATGTCAGGAACCTCGCAGAGAGGTAGGCCTACAAGTACTACACCACTTTTCAATTTTCCCAACAGTAACTGTAAATAAGATTCAATGTGAATGTCATCCTTTATTCCTGAATCACATAATCATAAATGTTTGATTTAGTACGTCTGATTCCAGACTCCAGACGCTTCATACATAGAATTGGAAGGCCTTCGCACACTATCATAAACTCACGGTAACGAAGGAAGGGGAAATAATCGTCGCCCTGGAGTGAATAACAAGTTGATCTCCCTTGCACTTGACTTCAGCCGACTCAGCCCCAACAGCAGAGAATCATTGTTCTTCATGTTAACGTTATGAATGACTTCACATTTTATTTAAACTGTATAGTACTGTTGATTGAGGAATGAAAATGTAAACGATATTAAGTGGTCAGAATCAAGTCTTGAAAAACGTTTTTTTTTTCTCTTCAATTTTATTTTAACAATGCACCTCCCTTCCCCCTCCCCCCCCCTTCCCCCATATTCCCGTGTCTTGGTGTGAATTTTGGACGCGTTTTCAAAATTGTATTTTATTTCTCTTTCTGAGAAGGTTGTCTCGGCCGGTTTTTGACAGAAAAAAAAAATAATATTCAGCATCATCATGTTTTTACTTATACATAGGCCTACTTATACATGTATACGCGTATATTAAAAAAAAAAAAAAAAATCCTTTAAATTACATGTAAAAGAAAAAAAAAATTGTTTGGCTTACTCGTGGGTCCCTTGCTATTCTTAGTTTGGTATTTGCAAATCCTGTAAATATGATAGCACACAATAATGACAATTTAATTTTTATATAAAAATACATGTATAAAGAATTTTAAAAAAAAATGGCAATATAAAACAATATAAAAATAGTTACACTGCCCATTAGCTGCAGCACTGCCCTCGTACATTCATAGCCATAAAAACTGAAAAACATTGGTAGTTTCCATCATGAAAAACACTACGCGGTAAATTCAGCCATGAAAGAAACTAGATCTACTCTACAGAAACAGGAGTGGACAGTTCGCTTA
>JBCAUA010228191.1:0-20654 GCA_038406235.1 Peronia verruculata | reverse complement strand
AAAACCCCCCCCCCCCCCCCCCCCCGAAAAAAAAATCAAGATTTATATCAAAGTTTCACTCTAATGCTAAGTTGAAACAGTAAATGGTTTCCTTTCTCTACACCTGTTTATCTTTGTTTCAGTTTGCATTTAAAATAAATGTTGAAGTTTGGTGCATGGCCAGTTTCATCATGCAGCTCACGATATGTATCTCTATAATGATATTTATTCATGTTTGAAGAACTGAAATTTTGTTCAACCGACATAGGAAACAACCAACATGTTACTGGATTATACTTTTTTTGGAAAGTAAGTCTGATGCAGGTTGAATTGAGGCAAGATTTTGAGTAGATCAGCCTCTTGGCAACTTTAGAGTTAAAGATATCTGCACTTAATGATCTTTGCTGGGTACAAAAAATGCTCTGAATAAGCTGCATTTAGGAGAGATTTTTACAAATACCTAACTCTTCCTCTGCGAGCACCATTTTAAGTACTATGGTAGAGAAATTGAAGCTTCATAGTTATTTTGTGACCATTGTTTTCTATTAAGGGCAAGAATCTTCACTTGGGTTTCCTGGATGAAGACATTGAGGTGACAGTTGGAGGCAAACCCTGCACAGTCACACAAATAGAGAACACAAAGCTGACCTGCAAGCCAGATATAACTGGCATGAAAGTGGGCAAGGGAGACAAATACAACGTAGAGGTAGATATGTAATGTTAGCATTTTGGATAGCAGTGTGTTGAGAGCATGTTGGAGTATTATTCATTGTCAGCATGTCGGCAAGGGGAATAATTACAACATACAGGTACAACATATATGAACTGTTTAATAGTAGCACACTGGAAATATCTTAGGTAGCAAAGTATTGAGAGTTTGTGAGGGAGCTTTGTACTGGGGTAGTGGGATGATACTGTCAGGAGAGTATATGAGACAGAAATGCATGAATAACATGTTGAGCAGCAAGTGAGAAAGAAAATTTCAGGTAGCAGTGTACTGAGAGGAGGAAGGAAAGATCTGTACTGGTATTGTAAGCACTTAGGGTGGCACTTTATTAAAAGCATATTTGATTACAGTGTATTGACAGAGTGGTGTGTTGAGCAGGAAAGCATGTAGAATAGCTGTGTACAAAGTAATAATGTATTAAGAAATCATGAAGTGTCTAAGTGCCATAGGCTTGTAGACTAACAATGCATTGGAGCATGTGGGGTTTTTAATATTATATATATTCAAAAACATGAGGTCATGAGGTATTTGAGTACTGTAAGCTGTCTTGTGCTGAGACTGTTATGAAGGCATCAATTGGCACAGCTGTGCAAGCCGGCCCTCAGTGTGCTTTTAGTTCGGCGGCCGCAGCGCAATAAATCACCTGTCAATGGGGTCCCAGAAGGGAATTCCCCGCACGCCGTATCAGATTTCAGAGTTGGTCCGCGCTACTGGATGGTCTTGCCATGATATCACATCTTCGGCCCATTATTCCAAGAATTTATCTAAAGGGAACGTTGGCTTGTGACCACCAGGGTATTCTCACATTTTTCCTGTTTCCTCTAGTTGTCGTTAGTGTATTATATCTAGTTGTGTTTTAAGAGATTGTTGAAATACCATGTGATTCCCTTTAAAATTACAGTGCAAAATTACTTTAATGATCAATATCTCCTTACCTCTAGGGAAAAAAAATTTTTTTTTATAGTTTGATGAAGCCTCAGTGATCGGTTCTTCACTGTGTAAAAGTTGTGTTTGAATGTTAACATTAGAACACGAGATGTTGATGTTTATTCTCTCTTATTGCACATTTTACTCATTATAGTCCTCAGAGGAAGAGAAGATGTTATGGAAATCTAAATTCGAGGTTGAAAATGAAATTGCGGGAGTAGAAAAAATCTGAACTTATAGAATGCTGTGGTCCCATATGCAGCACTCTTGACAACATTCTTACTACAAATAACATCACACCCCAGTCATATCACAGCGGGAGCTTCATAGGCAATCACTGCCGTAGCTATTTTACAGCTAAACTTTACTCACACCAAGTTAGAACAAAAACACTTGAATGCACAGACAGCACAGTTAATATAGGCAGCTCAGGGAACAATTCAACAGTATAAATGAAGCCTTTAGTGAGGTACAGGCACTTCTGTCACACACACAATCAATAACAAAAATACAATAGCTTCTATACAAACGGCAAAAACCAATCACATGAAATTATATTGCAGACATTTTCCTCAACATGCTCTCTCTAAATATCACATTTTGGAAAACCACGACATTCTTTTCAAAGAACAACATCAGTTTGGACTGGGATTACTGGGTGACCAGGGTGGGTAACTCATACATTCCACCATTTCAAAGTCAGAGAAGAGAGCACATGCAATAATAAATGAAGCAGCACATTTACAGACAGTAATGAACGCAAACCTTCTATAAGCCAAACCACAACTACAATCAGCAACACCAGCAAAAAGGAGAAAAACAGGCAAATTCAAAATACTTTGGGTTTCTCCCAACTCATTATACCCCTTGTGATTACTTTGTATATTATTGAAGTGTTTATTTATGTAAGTCTAATATGTGCTTTATCTCAATAATGCAATGTCTGTATGTTATTTCTGTCGGAGCACGCTGAAAACAAAGGAACGTTTTAACTGTTTTACAGTTTTTTTAAGTGATACTAACTTGTGTTCACTGTCTGCATGCCTCTGCCCCGCTGACCCTAGATACGGGCCTGACTGTGTTGATTATTTAGAGGGTCACATGTTTCAACGCCCGATTATGGCGAAACCAGTTTTAACTGGAGTTTTATTGTACCACTGTTGGAAAGGTTAAATCCTGTTCTTTCCAACCATATTTTTCAAACTGACTTAAATCCTGGCCTTTGGCTGATAATTGGAGATAAAATAGGTTAACATTTCATAAAACTTTGTTCAATTTACCCGTTTTCGGAACAAGTTTTATCCTCTCTTTCACAAGAGATAAATCACTTAAAAATATACCACAGAAAATTTCAGATTTTCATCTTTCATCTCCCAGTTTATATTTTGTCTTAAGGTTTCATGTTTCTTTGTAGCACATGTCAGTGTATTAAAATACTGCTCATTTTCACAACATCACGACAGTCAGCTCGTGCTCCCCAGTGGGCCGGCGGTGAACCTTGACTTGACCTCTTGACCCCGGCCGCCTTGCCGGCACGGGCTAAACTAAAGACACGCTGGTACACAGCCGTGTTGGGTAGCAATGTACCAGAAATATGTGAGCTAGTACAGTACTAAAAATATGTGGAGTGTTATTGTAAGTCTGTATGGTGGCAAGGCACTGAGTGCATGTTGAAAGACATTGTGTTTTTGTAAACCTATAATAAGTGTGTGAATATACTGATTGTAAATGAATAACAGTGCATTGTTAGCATGTAGTGTAGCAATATTGATGTGCTGAGAGAATATTAAGGTAGCAGGTGGTTGTATTCTATGAGTGGGAGCATAGAGAGCTAAGTTAGAGTAGTGCTTTTGTAATATATCATGAAGTATCTATTAATATGTCAGTGTATGACATAGCACTGGTTTTATAGGATCTTACCACAGCACAGCAGCAATCCAGTAATAATCAAAGAAGACGTAAAGTGGATGTATGCAATATATACATGTATTGTATAATGTGCCGTCTTCACACTAACATCAGAGCATATCTATTCAATTCCTGACCTGCAGAATTTTTTGAGAATTTCCTTTTTTCAGTTTAGATAAACAAAGAGCAACATGAAAAAAATTATGAAAAGCAAATGAGAGCTGTTTGAATGATTCACTCATGTGCACTCAGTTCAGTTACAAACAACATTGTCTCTCTTTGCTATCTGCCTGTCTTAGATCAGAGTGGGAAACCTGGTCTTCAGCAACTCAGATATTGGATATGTTGAATACATGCGGTCATCAAAGTCAGCTTCCGTGTCTGGTGGTTTGGTGGCGGTGATCATCATTGGCGTGCTGGTCGTCCTAGGGGTCATTGTTCTCTTGTTTTTGATGAAACGGCAGCGCTGTGGCTTCTTCAAGTAAGTTTTCTGAAGTGGTCTTTTGCATGAAGGTTTAAATTTTTTTTTTTTTTTTTTTCATTATGTTGTCTTGGCTGTTGTGACGGTGCGTTTGTTCACATGTGCTTTCACCTGACGTTTTCTAAGCCGTTAGTTTTTGGGGGTTCTCCATTCTGTTGTTGTTGTTGTTGTTGTTGTTGTTGTTGTTGTTGTTGTTGTTGTTGTTGTTGTCAATATTTGCAGCTTTTTCTGTGAGTAGAGCAATTTCATGGGTTCTGATTTGTCAACTCATGGGGCTTTTTGTTCTGTTTTTTTTTTTTTTTTCCCACTACCTTTAAAATTGTAGATTTCGTGTATGTTATGTTTTCATGGATTTTGGGATCTGTACATTCATGGGCATTCTTGTTGTATGTTGGCATTCTTGTTGTATGTCGAACACTTTGAATACAGCAGTTTCCTGAATGCATGCACCATCTTTAAAGCAGTTCTTTTGAAGTTTATTCTAAGGTAGATCAGACTGTGTTTCTTTGAATCCTGCTTTGTACACAATTCATCATTGGCATTATATGTAAATTTTGGAAAATTATCCTCTTTACCATATGAATAAACTGTACTTTGCAGGTGATATGACACTGCCAATAAGCAACATCACCAGCAGGTTTACATTGAGCAGGAAAATGAGCCACTCATAGGCTCCTGCTTCCCAAAAAAGGGCCAAAATGCTGTGTATTACAGGTTTCCAGTGCCAAATAAAGTATGAAATAATGATTGATAAAATTCCACTGAAAATGTTACAGATTTTAAGTCTCTTGGCTCAATCAGAACAATTGATATCATAGGCCAAAGATATGAAAACAGGAGTAGAAGCGTCAGAAACAGTACACAGCGTCACAACGTTGGCACTCTAGTTGTGCTGGGCTTGGCCCGAAACCACAAGTGGGGGTCACGAGTATCAGGTTACCTCGTGGGCACTGAGCCGTGGTGGGAAAATGGACTGATTTATGGAACTGTCTCTTCATTATATTACTCCTTTATGTTAAGGAATGCAAGAGTGGTTTCTTTTCGACTCTACTAAGCTTAAGGGATTGTAATGTCTCGTGAAAAAAAAACAGTCCTCTAGCCTAAATATTTTTGCCAGAAAATTCTTCTGAAGTTGGGCTAATTTTCATCTCAATATGTAATTATGAGTGATACGTTCAATTACTGTTAATTACACAACCAGGCATCAGATCGAATTTTAGTTTTGTGACATTATAGACAATACCTCTATGCATAAATATGCCAAATTTAATATCCTCGTCACTGAAAATAATGCCTCCACAGGAATTTTCACCCTTATGCAGCTGTTTTTTATCCATTCAAAAAATGATACTCCAGGATCAAATGAAGTTCCATACACATTATTACATTTTTATCTTTCATCAAAATAAAGAAAACAATCACTTAACCTTTCCATGTCATGGCTGTTGATTCCTTTGAAGACTTCACATTCAATTATAAACGCTATTTCGTACTTTCTTCTGTAGACTACATGTATGAGACAAAGAGTCAGTCCTGATCCAATAACTCGCTGGTGGCCTTTCCTTTGATTGATATAGTTGGAACTGTTACACGAAGCATCGGGTTGACTTGATGGAGACGTGAATTCACTATGAACCTCAATTTCTCCAAATCATTATGAATGCCAATGGTCTGTTTTTTAAGCTTTGATATGAAATGGTGGCTGTTTTCTAATATGTGCCTTGCTCTTTACTCTTTGTAAGGCCAGAGGTGTCCCTTTGTTTTGCACCTCATAATTCTTCTGCGGGTACCAGCCTTTAGTTGTTTGTTTGTTTTTTTTTGTATTTATTTTTTTTTTAATTATCATTTTATTTTATTTTATTAATTTATTTATTTTTCATGACAAAAGTGAACAACTCTTCTTCATTGCTTGTCAGAGACCTGTCTTTAACTTTGTTATGATGTCATCAGTTGTGGTGTGTGGCTGTTTAATGTGTTGTGATCTTGCACATTCACATGTTGAGAGTGGAAGGTTTCAGAAATGTTGAGGCTGTAGAATACTCGATAGGATTAAAAAAAAAACAGAATGAGGTCCTGTAACATATAATGGTACATGTACTGGTGTTCTTCATCACACGATATTTCTTCAGTGCTCTGTGCACCATCCAATACTATTACAATTTCACTCTGCAGTGTTCCGTTTCCTTGTGACACAACATAGTCTTAGTTGTGCATCATGAGTGCACACGGAACAGGGTTGAGGTGAACTATCAAAAGCACACCAGATATCATAATCAATTCAGCTAGTTCTTTGGCTCTTTATATGCAAGAGTGCTTTGTCTCCGTTTGACATCTCTAATAGAGAAGAGACAAGCTTGGCCTACCTAGAGTGGGTCCCATCTTCATCTTCTCTTGTATCAACAGAAAAAAACAAAATTAATGTCCTTTTTCACTGCCTCAAACATACAGTTTTTTCTTCCTCTTCTTTTTATGTGCATATTTCTTTGTCCTGAGTCACATTTTCTTTCTAAGTACTTCATTCAGAATAGCCCTGTATGTGTCCAATGAATGTTCTTCCATTGTAGAAACAGAGGGAAAGATATTAAACACTATTCAATTTGGGGCCCGTTAGAGAAAATTTTGTCTTGATATTTACACCGCTATAGTTTTAAAAGTAATGGTGAACAGGATATGAAATTTATAGGATTAAGAGTTTAAATGTAGAAGATGACAGTCATACAAAAACTGAAGAGTCACTGCATTTGAGATATAATTAAGTATCTAACTAATTAGGGGCAGAAATGTAGTTTTCTATACATAGTTTTCAAACATCTATATCACTCACACTAACAATCATAGAGACATGGGATTTTCACCATTTTAAAGAGCTTAAACTAAACTTTGAAATGAATTCTTTAAATCTGGATGGGGAAGAATTAGAACTAGACTTTTAAGGCTTTAAAGTTGGTCAATTTATGAGTCACAGGAAGAATTCACTGGTACACTGGCGTTCCGCTTGTTGAGCCCGTGACAGGTGGGTGGGAAGGACGATTAATGGCCTTGCTGCACGAAACCGCAGCCGAACTAAAAGTTTGGGGGTTTTGTGACACCATGTGCTATTCCTAATATTTTATTTATTCTTTTTTATCATATCTCTATCCATGGTAACATCAGAAGTTTGATATTCCTGCCCTTTATTTCACATGGCATTTAGAAGCCATAGAACTCACTTTTTCATTGCGACAAGAAAACAGATTTTACATAAACAAGTAACCCTTACTTCAAGCTAACAAAAAAATTATTTTTGAGACAGAAGATCTCAAAAGGACTGACAACTGGCAGGGATGATGAAATAGGTAAAAACTAGTGGACACATATGTCACAGAAAACACACATACAAGCATTAAAAAAAAAACAAAAAACATACTGTTCCCCAAAAATTCAAAGGAAAAAGTAATTGAAGCAGTCAGCAATCTACGGTTTTACATTTCATATTGTCGCCACAATTTATTTGTTATCCACATATAGGCCAAAACTGGGCAAAGTTGTTGTTGACTACATAAAAATAGCCTCTTCTCTGTATCCTCAGCTGAGACTATTCTGAGCCATAGAAATGAGCATATGTTGGAAGCAGTAGGGGCTATGTACTACAAGCAACATATCTTTATGGGTTAAGATGTGGCTATGTGCAAATAGGGAGAAGAGAATTATGTGCTATGCGCATAAGGATAATTTCACTGGAACTGACTATGACAACTAAAATATTGTCCGCGTCTGTCTCTGTGCCACCTCTTTCAAGGTTGACATGAGATGACTCGCCATCTCTCTCTGTCCTCCACTCTTCTAGTGCATTCCTCCATAGGTAGATTCGTCCAGTCCTTTATGTCATCCATCCACATTCTTCGCTGTCTGCCTCTCGCTCGTTTTCCCTCAATTTTCCCCTTCAGTATATCCTTACAGATGGTGTTGTGTCGTTTGATGTGACCAAACTATTGTAATTTCCTAATCTGAATTGTCAGTAATGTAGGTTTGATTTTTAGCATGGTAAATATGGACAAGTAATTCTTCTCATATATCTGAATGTCCACATTTCAAAGGCCTCTATTTCTTTTTTCCAAGATTTTTTCTCAGAGTCCAAGTCTTAGATCTATATACCAAGACCGAATATATATAGCACTTCACCAGTCTGTTTCAGTTCGTAGGTGATGTGTCATGATGTTGACACTGATTTCATGGATGTGGAATGCAATTTTGCTATTCGAATACGTGTTAATAATAATAATAATAATAATAAAGGGCATTTGTATAGCGCCTCACCCCTGTAGGGCTCGAAGCACTTTACAGAACCAAAATGTTTAGCAGCCACACATGAAATATGCCTGAAAACACATGCCTCTGTAACATGGTATACAGACATGACTCAAGACATGCTCAGACATATAATCCTGTTATACAATTCAAACGTATACATAAGTTTGAAGACATGACAGACAGCCCTCTCATAAGAAAGACCTGAAAACATTACTCAGACAGATACTTGTTGAACAGGTATGTTTTTAACTGCCGTTTAAATGTCTCTAGGCTTGAACAGCTGCGAATGCATGCAAATGAAAATGCCCTGTCCCCATATTATTTCTTATGGGAACGAGGAATAGAGAGATGGTTTAGACTCTTAGATCTCAAATTTCTGGACTGTACATAAGGGCAAAGTAGATCCCTTACATAAGCTGGTGCAGTAAACTTCTGAATGTGAAAACAGAAAGTTGCCACCTTGTATTCAATACTGGCTTTTATAGGTAATCAATGCAATGATCTGAGTAAAGGAGTGCTCTGGTGGTACCTCGCAGTTCTAAAGGCTAAGCAAACTGCAGTGTTCAGTACCCTTTGAAGTTTAACAAGCTTATCGTCCTGCAGCCCTGTTAGAAGAAGAGAGTTGCAATAATCTAAATGCGACAGTATAAAGGTGGAAAGAACTGTTTTCATAGTAGTATCATTGAAATGGGGTGCTAGGTGACTTATTCTTCTCGGTTCAGTATAGCATGTTCTAATCAACTGATTGATTTGATATTCCATAGATAAGGTCTTATCTAAAATAACACCTAGATTTCTAGCCTTGTCAGAGAAAATGATTTCAGAGTCACCCACTGAAATGGCCATCACGGACATAGAGTCCAATTTCCCCTCAGTGGAGCATGCCATTTTTGTCAGTTATGTCATCATTTAGTTTTAGTTTATTTATTTGCATCCAGTCCTTGACGGACTCAATGCATGACTGAACATCCCTTATAACACTATCAATCTGGTCTGGGGTTGACGATTTATAAAATTGTGTATCATCAGCGTACATGTGATAGTGTTCTTATTTCTTCAAAACTTTTTCCATCTTCAGTAGTCTGCTGGCCTAAGAACATAAATTTTGCCACCTGTTCCAGTTGTTTACCATCAGTGTCTATGTTTGCCTTCATTCCTGTTTTTTTGGATATGATCATTACTTTTGTTTTCTTGATATTCACATCTAGTCCAATTATTTCACTGTTTTTCTTGACTGTGCTGACCAGATTCTCTAGGCAGTCTTGACAGTGCTGTGTCATCTGCATACCTCAGATTATTGATGTTTCTGCCACTGATATTGATTCCATTCATTTCTTTACTTTCATGAACTATGAATACTGTGTTGATGTTGAAAAGATATGGTGAAAGAACACACCCCTGTTTTGACACCTCATTTAATGGGAGTGTGTGGTGACAGCAGCTGACTGCAGCTTTTTGGTGCCAGTATATGCTATGATTCTTATGTCTTTTCCATCAATTCCTATTCTTTAAATTCTTATAGTCCTTAATATACTAGGGTGGGGGCATCCTGAAATATGGATTGTGCCCAAAAAATTTGATTTTGAGCTTCTGTTTTCTCTTAAAAGTACTGCCTTTTCTGTGTGTGAAAATGGTATCAAAAAGTCGATGACCATTCTAACGTATTTGACCAATGGTCATAAGACGGTAGATCTAGCATATTGTCAATTAGGATTAGGCTCCACATGGCTGCTGCATGAGGCCATAGATCATCGCGATTTGATTATATATAGGCAAAAGGTGCAAAAAGCTCTTGATTATCACCTCTTCTAGCAATATCATGAGTTCCACTGTGTATGAGGCAAGAAAAACTGCTGATCATGCAAATTATAGGTGAAAGCGTTCTAAATGACTTTTCCTGTCCTATAAATAGCACAATTTTGCTTTCCTTCTGCTACTCGTAGCTCAGTTGTCGACTATATGTCATAGTAAAGGTCAAAACTCTCTTGGTTTGCACTCAAAAAAGATATGGAGGACACACAGAGGGTCTCAAGAACCCAGAAGTGGCTCTTATAATTCAGCTAATTCTGTGAGAAGTGTGGTCAGCAAGAGATTTTTCTGTAATTTAACTTGCATTTTTTTCTTTCCATGTTGGGGGATATTTGCATGCAATTTTTAGTGCAATTTTCCACAGGGCCAGATTACAAATCAGCACTCTCTGCATTTGGGAAGAGAGAACACCGAAGGGCAGATTGTACAAAGCACACTGGGTAGCTGCTCGAGGGTTCCCGCTCAATAGGAAAGCCGCAGCTACTGTTCAAGGACATCTGCAAGTGGAACATGAAGTCAGCTGACATTGACTCCAACACCTGGGAATGCTCTGCCGACAACCGGCAATTCTGGAGAGCCACTGTCAGTGAGGGAGTGAAGAGGGCAGAAATCACCAGAAACGACCTGCTCGCTGACAAGAGGGCAAAAAGAAAAGAAAGCGTAGCCTCTGTGGCAGTGTCAACCCCTTCATTTGCAACAACTGTTCGCAAGACTCCCACTCTTGGGTGGAGCTCCACAGCCACCCTAAAAGATGCAATCCCCAGTTAGTGTTACACCATCGTCTTTTGAAAGGAACAAATGTCGACGACAATGGTTGGGGTGTAACAGCACACCAGCACAATCACGGCTATATTGTGTCAAACACAGTAAGATACATTTGCATGTCAAGACAGAGTAGGACAGAAAAAAGAACAAGGAACAAGGAAAGGAAATGAGATATCACCCCTGGAACGCTGAAGATGGCCACAAAAAGAGAGTCAAAGCAGCGGCAGTTACCGTTTCTGAAGGAGGTATATAGATGGAGTCAGGTGACTGCCACAGCCTGTAGTGGGGTGTTTAGGGGAATGGGTCAATGGAGAACTCTACCAGGAATAAAAACAGAGACTCCCCCGTCCAGTCCATCAATGTCATGGCCATAGTGGTGGGACATAGTGGTGGTCTTGTATCTCCACCTGTCATTCGGCTAAAAGCTTAGTTTCTTGCAGGCAGACCGCAACAGGCTGATGATAAATCATCAGCTGTTGCAGCCCCAGCAAGTTGACCCTGAGGCCTCTGTCATTCCACTGGATGAGGCAATTCTTACTTCCAGCCATAATGCTGTATTTATTAGAATCTCTCTTTCCCTTCTCAGCCCGATGGATGGCAAGGAACGAGAATGACCTTTTAGCATGGTTGGGGAATGGGGAGTGAATGAAGGAGGAGAGGCCAGGAGAGGGGTTTGTTCTGGAGGGGATCGGAGAAAGAGGAGGTGGCAGAGATCGTTTGTTTGTGTAGGGGTGTAAAAACACATCAGCAAACACAGTAAGATACATTTACATGTCAAGAGGAGGAGAGAAAAGAAAGCGGGCCAGAAGACAGGAGCAAGGAGAAAGAAGTCTCCCCTGGAATGTCGAGGATGCACTCCATGGGAGACACCCACTGATGGCAGGCTTACACCAATGGCAGGTGGGAGGAGAGAACCTACTTATAAACCCCAGGTCCTCATGGCGATAGGGGGTGATGGATAGAGAGGGGCCAAGGGAACTAGAAGGGGTGGAGGGGAGAGGAGAGGGGAAATGGAAAACATGGTTTTCACACCTCCCATGTGAAAAGAAAAATTTGCCAGGGTGGCAAACCTGTTCGAGGTTTTCATCCCAGCATCAGAGGTCCTCACTTGTGACAAGGGTCTCTGGGAATCCTTTGATTTTACAGTGGGGGCCCTCTTGCAAGAGCCCTCCCACTGAAATCCTGTTTCACGGTCATGCCTGATGGTTCAGGAGCATCAGTGCCAACGCTCCTGGTGCTCTTTTTCACAACTTTAGCATAGATGTTATTACATGTCAGCACTGATGATCGTGGGCATACTGCCTCTCGCGCAGCGACAAGCGTGCCGCTGTGAATGGCTCTGTGGCGTTGAATGGCCTTCTCTTCTTGCCATCTCTTGGGCGGTTGTTATCAAACACCATGTGTTTGCCTTGGCAATTGGGACACTTAGGAGCTGCAGCGCAGGCCAAATCAGTATGTCCCCCTTTTCCACAGCGAGCACAGATGGCGGCACATTTGCAGTGTGTCTGAGTATGGCAGAATTGCTGACATTTAAAGCATCGCATGGGATTTGGGACGCAAGGGTCCACTTTCAGATGAAGGTATCCCACCTTGATGATTGCCGGTGGTGCTGGTGTGTCGAATGTCAAGATGAGGGTGCTGGTTGTGATTCTCTGACCTCTGTGGCAGATGCTGATATGCCGGCCATCAGTGACCCCAGCTATGCCCTCAACTATTTCTTTTTCAGGGCAGCCATCTAGGTCTCGGCTTCTAATAACGCCTCTAGAGCTGTTCAGGCTCCTGCAAAGCATCACACATGGGCACATCTAAAAAGATCTTGGCCTTTAACAGTGCCTCTGAATGGCGGTGTTCCCTGCACTCAACCAGCAGGACGATGGACTGCAGTTTGGAGATGAGTTGCTCTCCACCAGTAATAGCTCACATCTGTTTAAGGATCTGGAAAATGTTGAAGTGATTTGTCCATATTTTCACTATGGAGCACCAAAAAAAAAAATTACAGTTTTCCAGAGGAGGATGGGGAGGGTTCAGCCCCATCCAATCCCTGTTACTTATGTGCCAGGCTCCACAGCACACCTGTGCTGTCCAGTCGGGACTTTTCTTGAAAGTCGGGGATTGGGTGGGAGGAGTTTGAGATTTATCATCCATATAATTTAGGTTTTTTAGCTTTGTCACCTGAGTGCCCTACCCACCACTGAGACCAACAGAGGACACCTAATGCTCGGATATCCAGAGTTGAGTGCCAGGGCTACTCTAGAATATACTCCCGCAGGACTGACTCTAAGGGAGTCAGAACCTGACCCATTGGATAAATTTGAGCCTTATTCACCCACCTACCTCAAAGGAAGGCCAGGCTGAGTCAGAGTGTTGGTGGGGGTGCAGTGCGCAGACTGGGCCACCTCAACTACCAGGATCCCATTCTCCCCCATTATGGGTCGCACCCCATGGTCAACAGAAAATATGGATATCAGTTTTGTGTTACTACTGGTGTCAAATCATAAGCTTTATGCAAAAGAAAATGGAATATTAACTCATATTGCTCTGGTCTGAGTAAAGTGTAGAGACTGATAATTAAATAACATATGTTCATATGCCTTGGTAAGACACACTTTGGTCATTTGAATACATGTATAATGGAGCAATTTGTGAACTGAATTTACACTGACTGCTCACATAAAATATTATGCTTATGGTCTGACATGACACAATAATAAAAATATACCGAAAATGATAAATATGTACATTACTACAGGACAGCTGCACTCGAAGCATGAAACAAAAGATAATAAATGTGCAAAAAGTGCACAATGAAAAGTTTACAGAAATTCTGTTGATGTCAGTAGCCATATGCATAATGGACTCATTGACCTTAAAATAAGTAAATTGTGGGAAAATTCAGCACTAAACTTCAATAAATCATTCAAAATCATAAGCACAACATATTTTTGTACCAAATAACAGCACACGAAAGCACCACAACGTAACTTCATTTCTACCGTTTCTGGTTTTATCTTTTGGCAATGAATCATGTCTTTTTATCCAAATCATAATTACCACATTCTGAAATGGTTAATACAAAGTTTGCTGGGAATGGAAAACCTTTCATTTTATTGATATTTTAAAGTAAGTCAAAAGACCATTCTGAAACGGTTGGATAAATTTGGAAACAGTTTCATTCATAGACATACTTTTACGCAAATAAATAGTATGTCTATGGTTTAATTACTTTATTATTTCCCTAGAAGGAGTTCACCTTTAGTTTAGACATTCTCTTTCTTCTTTCAACCTTCTGCCGGTGATTATCTCATCATTTACAGATTACATACTGTTTTGCCACACGTATACTTTCTTTGGACGACCAACTTTTTCATTTAATCAGCATCAACTTCCAAAATCAGTGTCCTTTTGAACTCGAGTGATAAATCTGTTATTCTATGCTTTGACATATTTAGTTTGGACGAATTCATTACTAATACTAGGCCTAGATTTATAGTCAATTTCAAGTGCACGTTGATAGATCTTCGCTGTTTCCAATATCAAACTGACAAAGGCCTATTAAATTCTCAATACTCGACGCCCTCACCTCTTAACTCACTGATGATGTTTCCCCTCAACATATGCAGGACAGTCCTGTGGTCAAATGAGACGTTTTCTGCAACCCTTGCGGAATTGACTTTATCTTTTTTTTTTTTTTTACACTGACCCATTTCCCGCAAACACCCCCGGGAACGAAATCTTACCACAGAGTCACCATTTGTTTCCGTTTCATACCGAGTTAGGTGGCAGTCGGTCGGTAATTTTTTGAGTTTTTGAAGGATTTGGAAAGTCATTTCAAAGTGAAAGTAGAGAAGGAAAACAGTAATAGAGTTGATCTTGGGCATATACTAAGAAGGATAAAGGTAAAGCACGGGCATCCTTCTTGTCTATATCTAGTGCTTCTACATACCTACAGAAACTTTTATTCTGCACAACGGGCAGAGATGTTGAAACCATTGCTGTCTGACAATTGGACAGCTCAGCTAGATCTAGATTTAGATCCAAATTCTCGGGAAACCCGAAATCTGATTCAATTTTAAAACATCATTAAAAAATTACTATGTGACACAATCCATTTTTTTTCTGTATCAGACTGAGTTGATTTAGTACTGTAATATGTTAAAATGGTTGATGTGGGACTATAAAGAGTATGTTTTATTGATTTTTGAAATTTCTCTGAAAATGCCAGTCTTCAGTGCATCCAAACTCAAAACAAGCTCAGTCTCCAGTGAGTCAATACTAGCCACTTATTTGACAAGCACAACTGATCTGGCTGACCGAAAGGCAGCACCTGTGATTGACTGAAAGGGCAAAGGCCAATCCATCCTTTGATACCATGGTTTTGTTGCTATAAATAGCAAGGAAATCATAATAGCCTCACATTGATCACACACATAACGTTACTATTCTGATAAAATCTCACAACTTAATTTTTCTGGTCCGATCTGTAGCACATAAAGCAATATATGTACATATAATATGTCAATGAAACAGCAAAGCTGAACAATTTCTTTACAGCCTCCTGTTTGACAAAACCACACAACAATAACGAGGTGCAAGGCGGAAACAGTCGTTTGTGCCTTCTGAAAATTTCAGCTATGAGCTTTTAGCAGACAAAAAAACAATAACATTCATTTCATTTTAAGTGTTTCCTCAATAACCATTTTAGAGTGTACATTTACTCACGCTGCATATACTTCGCTGAACTTTTAATCACTTGTGTTTTATGAACACCTTGCATATAGCTTACTATAATACACTGAATAGAAGAAATGATTGCATGTATGTGGCAAACTATGACAATGTCTCAGATTCAATAAATCACTTATTAAAAGAATAAAAAAATTACCTACCGTCCCAGCGGACATATAAAAGGTTTTGGCAGCAGAGTTGATGACTTGATCAATAGCTTGCATTGAAAAGTTAAATGTCATGAATTCGCATACTGGTCTCAGTCCAGCCTGTAAAAAAAATGTTGAACATGTAAGATTCAAATGTAATTATCATGAAGTTGATCACAAAGTTGTTTATATTTAAGATTTTCTCAAAATAAAGAAACAATCTAAAGCTAATGCTGTTTAACTATTCTGAAAAACAGAGACAGGACCTTTGGTTGTCTTCCAGGCTCAAGAGGGTTATCTTCCAGGCTCAAGATTTTTTAATTTTTTTTTATGGTCACTCACTTCATATTATTTTGCTTGTACCAGTTCGGGGTTTAAATGATTACCAAGGGTTTTCCATAGGTATTAAGTTATCTGTCCAATCACTCAGCAGTTACAAAAATGATATTGTAATATGTTACTTTGTTTGGTTCTGTGTTGTACTTGGTTCAGTGATGGGAATTGGGAATGAGTTGTCATACAGGTGTCTTTGGTTCTGTGTTGTACTTGGTTCAGTGATGGGAATGAGTTGTCATACAGGTGTCTTTAATTCAACACACACTAAGCCTAACTTCTTAATGATTCTGAGAGGATAGGCCTCCTTACTTTGCATGCACCTCTTCTAACACACATTTCACTGGCTGGCGTCCGACTACCCCCCCCCCTCCCCTCCCCCAATATACTGATGATATTTATTGATACTGCTGAGAGTAACCAAGCCCGCTAGGGCGCAGTGGCTCTATTGTTTGGCGTCTGTTTCAGGTGAAAAAAAAAAAACAACAACTCATGTAGGTGAGGTTGCAGGTTCTGGCAGATTCATCAGGTGATGAAGTATGGGGCGCGGATAATAATATGGTAATATTGTTTTATGCTTTTTATTATAATGAACGACTGTGATCTACTGGGGTGTTGGCTTGTTACTGTCTTTATATTTTTGGTGCTAAACTGTCTTCAAATTTCACACTTTGGCGGTGTTTCTGTGGGAGTGCTCGTCATCATCCCCATCATCGCGCTTACAATCTTCTCCTCATAGATCTAGGGAGGAATTGAAAGTCCTAGTATAATGTTTAATAAATTAATGGAATTGCAATACGCATTGTATAATACAAAGCCAGCCCTTATTTTCTTTCCACCATTCCATACCTATTTTCTTTTGTAGACTACCTATTTGTTGACTGTTACCAATAAAATGGTCTATAACAGTGTGACACAATAATTGTATCATGGATTAGCCAAACCTGGGATGATCCAAGGCGTGTGGTATGTCGCAGTCATTGTCTAGAGATTACGCAAGGCATCAGTCTCTCACTGCAGGTGACGCCTGTCAGCTCGCCGGCTGGCTCGCCGAAGACTTGAGAGGTTCACTCGAGGCAAGTACGCGGGGTGGAGACTTGAGAGGTTTGCAAAGATGCGTTTTTAATTAACTTCTAATCATTTTTCAGGTCTAATATTTTTAAGGAGGTGAGGACCATTATAATGAACATATTTACCCCCCCCCCCCCCAAAAAGGCCTAAATTGGGATTTAAGAGGTTTGCTTGGGGCACCGTCGAAATAAATAATGCTTCCATAAATTTAGGGAACTGTCTGGCAATCTCTACAGAAAAAGCTTCTTTATTTCGCCATTCTTTTGGTGTGTAAAAAAAAAGAAAAGGTAATGAAATTATGTAGTAGTAAATAGCACTTAATGCCATTTCATCTTATATCATCTTCTATGGAATTTGTAGTCTTCAGCAAGGGCATAGAGGCTATTTAGCTATATAACTAACTAAATATCAGATTTTCACTAGAGCCACATGATACAAAATAATCAATCAACATCTTTAGTAATTGAAAATGGTGATGATTATTACCATGTTTACATTTAATTTCCATATCCATTTGACTTTTGTGATTCAGGTTGCTCAAAAGGGCATTATGGAATAGACTGCAACCAATCTTGTCAAAGAAGTTGTTTTGGAGGGAAATGCGAACCCGTGCATGGAGACTGCCTCACACATTGTCCTTCTGGTCTGATGGGATATCACTGTAATGATAGTGAGTGGATATTTTTACTGACCTGATGTAAATTTATTATTAATATGATTTTTTTCACTTTCTAAAAGACAATGAAAACAGGTGACAGGCCATCTCTATTTCTTTTTCTGAATTTGTCACTCTTGTCATGTCTTTTTGTACTTTGAAATATGCAAGAGCTGAAACTGAATGTATCACATATTATTTTTTTTTCTTACTTTTCTTTCAATTCACCCCATTGGTGTACTCTGCCATAAAATAAGATGTATGAAAAATATATTATAATATCGGTAAACCAGTTATCATTTATCCTGTGTGCTGTGAAAACCGCTCCCCCGTTTTTCCCGCACCTAGGAGAATCCCCTTCTGATCTCGCGAGAGTGAATAATACCTAACCTGAATGGAGGAACAGTATTTCGCGCGATTTAGGCTGAGTAGCCAAAAATAGAGGCGCGGATTTCGCAGCACATAGTATAAATTCTCCCCCCCTCCCCCCTCTCTCTCTCTCTTTTGCTGTTTTTTGTTTATTTGTTTGTTTGTTGTTTTCTCTTTTTATTTTGTTTGTTGTCTTACGAGGTTAAATATGAAACATGTTGTTCCATAAATGTTGGGAATTGTCAGGGAGCTCTCTAAGATTAACCTGTGCATTTTTACCGTTCTTTTATATCTAACAAAAGCAGTGAAGTTATATAGCAATCAGTAGCACTAAATGCCATTTTTCTTATATTGTGTCCTACGGCACTTGAAATTTTCAGCCAGGAAATAGAGGTTATTTATCCATTTACTAATTAAAGAATAGAGCTTGATTAGAGTGCACGCTGCATAATAATTATAACCACCATTGTATTTAATTTCCCATATCCATTTAACCTTTTTATTTAGGTTGCCCAAAAAAGCATTATGGAATAGACTGCAAACAATCCTGTCAAGGAAGATGTTCTGAAGACAAATGCGAGCCAGTGCACGGAGATTGTCTCCAACATTGTCCCCCTGGTTACATGGGATCTTACTGTAATGACAGTGAGTAATATATAATAATAATAATAATGATAATAATGAAGTGCATTTATATAGCGCCCAATCCCAGAACAAAAATGGCTCTAGGAGCTTTACAGAAAGTAAACTAAATCCAATAAAATGCATTATAAAGGCACTTTACAAATACAACACCTTACCACATGCGCTTACACGTCCATACCCAGAAACAAATCTACTGGCACTATGGTACACCCCATATGAACATACACACACACAAACTATGATTACAGGTGAATTTTAAACAGATATGTTTTGAGGCTAGTCTTAAATTCTTCTACAGACTTTAGGGCCACTCAAAGAGGTAGGAAGAGAGTTCCAAACGATTGGCGAATGCTCTTTCTCCAAGCTTTTTCTTTGGCTTGTGGGACCTGAGATAGAGGAGACTGTGCCTCTGAAAGAGAGGGTTTGAGTTTCAAAGTTGTCAGAGATTCAGTCTGTGAATTTTAGGAAGGCCTTAAAAGTATGGAGTTTTTATGTCTCCTATAAGTATGTTGTCCTTCAACTGATCAGAAATTACTCCAATTCTATTGAGTTTGACAGTCTGTTGTGAGATCATCTTAAAATGTTGTTTAGATCTATCTTCCGAGAGCGGTTTGTAAATGGTGGGACGGGTTAGCATATCTAACATTTTAGCCTCATAAACCGATTTCTTTAACAATACAATGCAGCCGCCCTTGTCTGCTTCTCTTATAAAAATTTCTTTGTTAGTTTTGATTTTGACAAGTGCATGGTCTTCGGCAGTATTAAGATTATCCCTAACTTTACGATGAGGAGCAGTGAAGGTCATGACCTCTTTCTCTAGATTATCGCAAAATGAGTCCAGAACTTGTCTTTTGCCCGCTGGAGGGGTCCACATCACCATCATCATCAATATCATCATACCATCATCCTCCTCATCTTCAACATTATCATCATTTTATAAAGTAGAAAAAAAAAAAAAAAAACTGTCCAACCGGCAACTAACTAAACAATTTAAAAAAGCAAATAACACATATAAATAACTTCCTCTTGATGTTCAAATTAAAAGCCAAATTTTCGAACCAAATTGGTCCTTCTTCGGGGCAAACAAGGTCAACATCATCATCATCATCATCATCATCATCGTCATCATCGTCGTCGTCGTCGTCGTCGTCATCATCATCATCATCATTCCTATTTTAACCATCATCGTTATCATCACCACCACTACCACAGCACACACAGACATGTCGAGAAGAGGGACCAGGTCGTTCCATCCACTCCACACCACCCTAACCCCTGTGGCTGTGACAGATATTTAACGCCCCATACATCTCTATCACGCACGTACGACGGCTCAGTGCGTCTCACGCGCGCTGGGTTCAGAAAGTTCGTCCTATCCAGTACCGACCTGTAGGACAGGGATAGTTTGTAGAGGAGCTGCCATCTCTCTCAGCTTCTGCGATGAGCTACCGCAGGCTGGCTTAGAGGTGCCCTGCTCTGACAAAATAAGGACTACAGGAACACGCATATAGATATTTTTGTAAAATGTTGTTTATTTATTTATTCCTTATTTATTTATTTACTTATTTGTTTATTTAATTCTTTTTTAATTATTTATTTACATGTATTTATTTTTGTGCTCAATGATCTATGGACATTTAATAAATGTCTAATTACCTATTTATTTATGTGCTTATCCATCAGTTTTTTGTTTTGTTTTTTTCTTTCACTATTTCTATATTATTTATTTATTTATATGTTTATTTCCTTATCTATCTATCTATCTATCTATCTATCTATCTATCTATCTATCTATCTATCTATCTATCTATCTATCTATCT
>JBCAUA010228080.1:0-20654 GCA_038406235.1 Peronia verruculata | reverse complement strand
TTAATAATTTCCCTTACTAATTTTACTTTCTGCTTTTAACACAATGTGAAGAAGACCCTGGAGAAGACATTAAGCCATAAAAACGTTTTTCGAAAAATGTGTGGGTTACGAGGTTTCATCACTCCACCAGCGATATATAATATGCTCTCATAGCATTATTGTCAAGACTAATGTTACTGACATTTTTAAAAGAGATATTGATTACCAATACAAGTTCCAGCAGGTGTCCAAATCTTGTTGCTCTGACAAGTAATTGCAGTGGAGCCTTTAGGTTTGTAGCCTGATCCAGTACATGTAAGATAACATTTTGCACCATACAAATGTGAGTCACAAGACCAAGAGCCTTTGGGTACATTTCTGGGCCTCCCACAAGAAATCTCTGAAAATACATGTCAAAGATAGAAACAGTCATGCACCATATGGGGTGAGCACAAGTGCAAAACAAAAAGTCCCAGAGGGATAGTATATCAACATTCAAAACTTAATCAACAATGGCATAAAGCCATTGAAATCTTGACTAGCAAACTACATGGGGTTGGGTATTATAAAAACTGTCACAAGACCATAGATGCAGTTCTTAAGTCATTAAGGGCACAATTCTAAATGCTAATGTCAAATATGGTACATCATTATCTTATCTTAGTGGTACAAAATCATGAAAATAGTGTCAGAGATGATTTGTTTACCCAAAATCATGCTAAACCCAATGCAGTAAGTGTTCATTGTTTGATTTTATTGCCTTGGTCATGCTATACTTTTGTGCCAGACAGAACAGTAATAGACAGAGCACTCTTATCATTGAATGTCTCCAGAGACCTTTTCTTATTTAACTTAGCCAACCTCATTGAGATCCATATAGATTGAAGGAACAGAATTCTCCATGTTATCTATAAGTACAGCTTTAAAACATCAATTTTAAACATTGTGTGCCTATTTCATAGAAATTCAGGCTACTAAGAGCTTTTTCACTTTTTACTGAACTGGCAATACAAAATACTAAAAAAGGGACAGAGAGTTTAAAAGACTGAGGGTTTCAGTATTATAGAATGCAAATGCTGGGAATCAGAGAATATAACTTCATAAGCTGAAGGATAGTCAAAAACATTCAGAGAATTGTACATACTTGAACATGATGGTTTGAAACTCCAAGAACCATCTTTATTACAAGTGCTGGAGCCTCTGTATTTGTTAAGCTGGTAGCCTGGGTCACAAGTATAAGTGCACTGGCTGCCATACAGGTCACGATCAGAACATTTTGCCTTGCCATTTTTCAGGCTCAGATTGGATGTGGAACATCTGCGAACTATAAATTTGTCATTTTTCGTGACTGCTCTACTGATTAGCGCAGTAAACAGACAGACAAACAAACAAACAAACAAACAAACATGGATTTGCATTTAATGGATTTGTTATTGTTGTTGTTGATTTCACTTAAAACTAAAGTTCAGTGGCTGAGTCTGATCAACATGCATTCACCCTGATATCACTATTAATATAAGACTACTTTTGGTAGGCAAATAAGAAAAAGAGACTACACTACTATGTAGCTCATAAATGTTTAAAAAAATTCAGATATAAATCAATTAGGTATTTTAAGCAAACTCACATGACCTAGGGAACATCGCTCACATGTGGCTTTGTTTATATGATATGACAGGTCTGAGAGCACATCATTCATCCAGATTTGTCTGCCATGTGCAGAGCAAGTAAACAAAACCCCATGTAAGTGATGTTCCCTAGGTCATGTGATTTTGCTTAAAATACCTAATTGGTGTAAAATGTTTTTTTTTTCATCATCATCATGATCATGATCATTTCATAAAAATGTCTTAAAATACAAGACAACTGTCTCCGCCAGCAAATCAAATACACCAAAAAGAAGCAAATAACAACATAAAGAAGTTGATATAGTAGAAATGGAATAAGTTGGTTTAGCTAGCTAAATTTTCAAATCTAGCTGGCTCTTTCTCAAGGCAGTAAAGGGAACATAAAATGTAAATAAGGTATTGCTGCATGAGAGAGAAAATGTTCTGAAATATTTTTTATTTTTTATAGGAGAGGGTTTTCAATCTTTTTAAAAGTAAATAAAATAGAATATTTTTAGAGCAAATTAGAATTTTACACATCTGATGATATACAGTGGTCATATAAATATTTAAGGTTTTAATATTGTACGTGTTTTTTATTCGTTTGATGTTTATAACTTGTTAATGTTTATCTCTATAAGTGATATCACCAAACATTGTACCGTCTTTTACTTTGGAAACAAACTGTGCTCTCACTTTGATTAGGTGATAAGACCAACACATCATTAGTGTCATCATCAACATCATTTTACAAAAATATCTTAAAATCAGGATGACTGTCCACACAGCAACTAAAAAGTAAAATAACTATATGAAGAATTCTGAATTGAGTTAATACAAGAAACTAATATTGCTAGCCAAATTTTCGAGCCCACTTGGCTCTTCATCAGGGCAATAATGAAAACATATAAAACGTAAATAGGGTATTGCTGTCCATGAAAGGAAATGTCAATTAAATGCTTTGTTTACTGTTTAGGAGAGGCTTTTCAAGTTGTTTAAAAAGGAAATAAAAAAGTACATTTATCAAGCAATTAGATCTTAGCAACTGCTGATTTACAAAGCCCAAATCAAATGAATATATGTAAGATTGTTATTCTGTCAGACTATTTTATTTGTTTGGCATATATGTAGGTTTTTAATATTTATCTCTAAGAGTGACATCGCCGAAGACTGTGTTGTCTTTCAGTTTAGAAACAACTCGTTCTCTCCTTTTGATTACGCGATAAGGCCAAAATCATCAGGTCTAATGCTAAAGGGTGAAATACAGGAACACTTTTAAGTACATGAACAATCAAACAACAATCCAAATGCACAGTTGTTCAAATCTCTTGAGAAAGATACAGTCCAGTCCCCTTAAATCGAATTTGCCGGGACCATCCTCATGGCTTCGATTTATGACAGTTTGTCTTCCAGTTTTTTGACAAGGGAACAACTCTCAAATTACCTATGAATAATAAAAAAAAATGAGAAGGCTGCGGCTTTCTCCAGATGTTCTCGATGTTTTAATATCATCAAGTGTATTTGGGGGAATGCCATAATTTTCAACTACGGCCTTCTTGGACAGTGCGCTTCTGTCTATTTCCTGCAACATTTTCATTTTCGATTCAGTGGAAAGAGCTGTCTTCTTTCTCTTCAATGGGTTAGAGGAAGCCTTCACATAGATCTAGTCTATAAAATAAAGTGAATCAACCGCAGGCAAAAGAGTGAGCATGATATAAAAACTGACTAGAGCCATACCGCCACACAGTGATCGTAACACAGGCACTAGGCGCAACGCCTTGGGCTGTCACACATGTAGTATTATAAAAGTAATAGTACTGTACATACACGTATATGACCGTGTCTATCTGTACCATAACAGTACAAGGCTCTGGAATATGCTTGATTATCAATCAGCATCGCTGTTCCTTGTACGCTGTCTCACCCCCCCCCCCAAACCACCACCACCCCTCCGAACACATAGGCATGGCACAGGCCCACTTGAAGCCACGGAGTGGGGCACATTCACAATACATTTATGCATATTAATTGCATGATTCCTCCCGCCCCATCAGTGACGCTGTCTCCTTTGTTTTTTCCATTGGGGGGAACCACGTGGAGAGAACAACAGCTGATTTTTATCTTTGAGGCTGCGCTGACAGGTTCGATTTAAAGGACACTCACAGCGATGGCTTTGAATAATGCAAGAGGCATTTAATGAGTACAAAGAGGGAAAAAAATCTATTGTTTCGTTTTCATTCGATTTATCAGAAATTCGCATTTATTTATCAGAGTTCAGTTTGGGTGGACTCCACTATATACAGTATTCTTTAAAAAGTGAAATAGGAGTGGGCGGAAAGCAATGCACTAGTTACTGAAAGGGAGATTTCTTAAAAAGGGTCATCTATATTCAATTCTCCACAAACTGAATGACACTTTAGGGTCCATATCCACTTAGACTCCAGCTTCAGAAACTCCTCTGGTGAATCCGACTGTAGACCAGCAATTCTCATATGACTTATACTGTGGTCAGGAAAATTAAAAAAGATGTCCTACAGAGTACCTATCAGGGTTCATTTTCTTTGTCCTAACACTACTCTTGTGGTTGGAAAATCTTGTATGTAATGTTATGGTCTTGCCCACATATTGTTTCTTGCAAAACGCTCATGTAATGACATAGATCAGATTCTGGCTACTGCCGTCTAAAGAATTTTTAATGTAATGTTTTTGTCTTGTAGCACTGCTGTAGATATAGTAACACTCAATGGCATCAAGGCAAGTCATACATTTTGGTTTACCACAAGGTCAAAAATAATTCTGAGTCTTGATGGTGTTACTTGAACGTGTTCTGACCAAAACATCGAATAAATTAGAGGAATTTTCCTGAGGGAGTCCTTGAACATTTTTTCATCTTCTCTGATTGGTAAAGATGTTGGCATGCTTGTCATATAGCTCTCTCATGTTCGGTAGTTTCTGATTATGCTTAGAGCCTGTAATTACGGGAATAGGTGCTATATAAATACTCTCTATTATTTTTATTATTAATACATATGCAAGAGGGTGGCCTGTGTTTTTCTGTCTGTATTGCAATAAGTCACTTCCATCCATTGAGGATTGAATCAATTACATCTGGCCTATTGCTGTTTTTGAGTAGTTTTGTTTTGAACTCTTGGCCTTTTAGAGAAGAGATCATTATCAGTGCATATTCTTCAGAAATGAAGAAAATCACAATGGACTATGGATCTGAAAATGTGTCTAGGATGGTCTGAGGAGGCTCGTAAGTAGTTATGAGCATCAGAGCGCTTTTTATATAGATCAGTCCAAATTTCATTTCGATTAACCTTAAGTAAAAAGGGAGTCCATTCTTTCCCAAATGAAATCATAAATTTCATTGTACCATGAATTGTGTTGAGGTGGTTTTCAGATTGCTTAACAGTTTCCTCGTTGTTAGGATATAGCAAAAGGATGTCATCTAGATATCAGACAGTCCACAGCGGTTGAGTTATATCCTTGTTCATAACAATCTTTTTCTTTCATAAAGACTCCATGAACAAATTTGCATACGATGGTGCAAAGGGAGTGCCCATAACTGTATCCTGGATTTGCAGAAAATGATGGTCTAAAGTTCAAAATTGTTGAGGATTACCATTAGTTCAATTGAGATACAGATTTCTGATACAAGTATTTGCTTTTGGTTATGCTTGGAGCAGTCAGTTAAAGCTTCCCTGCATGCCTCTATTCCTTCAACATGAGGAATTGAATCATACATATCAACCACATCTATGGCAATCAGCATGGAGCAGCAAGGAACTGTAAGAGAGCTCTTTAGATCATTAATATTGGACAAAAGGTGTATCGTATCCTTGCAAATAAGTTTGTTGGCAACTGATCAGAAATTACTCCAATTTTATTGAGTTCATCATCATCAACATCTTTTTTTAGAAACGTCTTATAAGTTAAGATATGGACATTTAACCAGTAACAAACTTAACACATCTAGAGAAACAAATAACAATCATGAAGATAATTGCTAAGTTACAATGAAAAACACGGATGGAACTGGCAAAATTGTTTAACCCTATTGATTCTTCATCAGAGCAACAAACACAAAATGTAGACATGGCATTGAAATATATGAAATCAGCTCTCTTCTTTTTGTGACATTCTTCTTCTACTACTTTTCTGTCTTTTTCCCTTTCTGGATTATACTGCTTTTGTCATTGAACTCCCTCTTTTAACTCCTGTGATTCTTAATCTTATTTGCCTTCTCTTTCTCTTCTCCCTCTTCCTCTCCTCTCTACATTTCTCTCTCTCTATCTTTCCCTCTCCTAGTCTCTCTTTCTCTCTCTCTGTGTTATGAATAATATATTTTTATCTAGTACTGCCATCATTTTTTTTTTCATCTGTCACTCAGTTTCTATTTAATTTAATCACATGACTCTGACTGTCACTTATTATAACCTTTATTTCCTTTCTAAGTGGATAGAGACAAGTTTAGCTGCCAGTTCTGACTGTTATGTTTGTGGAGGTGATACCATGTTATTCAGATATTTTAATATTGTAAGCTTCTTTAAATAATGTCAATATATTTTATCTCTCTGATGTCTGCCTTCCAACACCAATGCCCTCCTATAAAATTATGTAAGTGTATCCAGTCTAAAATATGAAACTATAATTGAAGTATCCACCAGATTTCTACTGCATTGCTGCTGAGAGATCTAGACACTAACCTTTGACTTCAAACTTCCTGGTACATGTAGCTGTCTTGCCGTCATTATCTTTGGTCATGTAGGTCACACTGTGTCTCCCTTCCCTCTGATAAGTATTGGGTTTAACACCACTGCTCCGCCAAGACCTTTACAGGTTTGAAATAATAACACATGAAAGGAAACTAAAATATACAGTGACTATGGCTCATCATTTTCTTATATCATGACAGAGTCTGACCTGGAAGTTTTGCCATCATGCACCCTTTTATCTAACTGCTTCATCAATTGCCCTGCTCTTTTATAGGACTGCAGAAAACAGCCACCAACCAAAGAATGACTACGACAACAATAGCAAACACAAACAACAAACAAAATTAACAAGTCAACAGCAACTTCTCTTCTGTTTTTTTTTTTTGTTTCATAGACAATCTCTTCCCCAGCCCTGATAATTTAACAAATGAATATTATGTCTTTATTTTACAGTGGATCAGCCCAGTCATAACTGCACTGCACTAAATTAAACAAACAAACAAACAAACTATATGAAACAACACAAGTGCAATTTACTATTTTCTGCTGAAATATCAACTTAATCATTTCCATGGTTCGTAAGATTATTTTTAAAAAAATAATTTCAGTATTTCCTGTCAATTAACAGCTTTATTGTTATGCCAATTTTGCAGTTCTATGCAAAGCATCGGGCATACAATCAGTCTTGACCACTACTAGTCCTCACTCACACTCAGTCCCATCCATTGTGAAGCAAGCCAACTGGCACCTGAGGTCTACTTTCTCACAGGCAGTCAGAAGCACTGATAGTTATTCAGTGCTAGTAATTGTTGCATACACAAACGGAGTATGCTGGGCTCTCAACACCAGGTCATCGATCAATCATCCATATATATGACTTCTATCAAAAGATTTTACATATAGACGAGAAACACCACTCACTGGTCGGCCCATCAGATTAAAGGGGTAAAGGGGCTCGTTGACAGTGAGCTGAGCCTGGATGTATATTGTACATTTTTCAGCATACAGAAAACCACTATTTGGATGTATCTCATACTTTTCTTAGCAGTGAAGTGTTGATCTTAAATAAACTACCTTGCAATCCCCTAGATGATGCAGTCAAGCAACTCGCCTTACAAAATAATCTTTTTTTGTTTTTCTTCTGTTGTTTTCATTTAAGCTTGTCTGTATTAAAACCAAAGGTAGTTGTGAAGTTTAGGCACCCATTTTCAGCTCGTGCAGGTCATGTGCAGTGCCGCTGCTCTATTTACTATGGACACCCATCCTTTCATTCATAAAATCCGGTTGCCCATAAGAGATGTCTACTGAAAATGTTACATTACGGTTCTGTTATACCGCTTTCAACCCCCTAGCAGAGGTTATCTCAGCAGGTTTTTGTTAAAAAAAAAAAAAAAAATTTGTTTAAAAATTGTTTTGGTCATTCATGGGTCCCTTGCTATTCTTGTTTTGGTACGTACAAATCCCTAGTGTCCCTATCTCTTACTCTTTTTCTATTTTTCCCGACTCTATCAACACAAGAGGTGAGTCCTTCAGCTTTATTTCTGATTTCCCTGGTATGCATAATTTTACGTTTATTTTTCATGATGTTTTATTCAGACAGAGTTTACAATATTTATTTGGACAATACTTATTTCATATACATTTTGTACATACTGGGAACTGCCTAGGTTGCAATGGGTTTTGGGGTTCAGTCTACCACCTCACATATCTTGGTCGGAAGAGGACAACGAAAGACTACTTAATTTTGTCTGTGTCCCGATCTCTAGAGCAATAACATGATGTATTTTAGTGATAACATGATGTATTTTATGGATCTGCATCTTTGCTTTGGGGGGGGGTGTTGGTGACGACGACGACAACAGGTTGGACTACTCGACTTCGTGAATGTTCCCAAATGGACCAAACGAAGATACTGCAATCTTGCCCCCCCCCCCCAACTTCCACGTCAGCAGGGTCTAGTCTCCACCCCCGAGGGAGCGCGGGGACTACTTGGTTTCATATGCAGTCGTCCATCCAGAGACCTCTAGAAATTTACAGTATTCTTTTGGTGTTCTTTTCTTTTCAACTTGCTCCTTCCTCTCCCCTCCCACTGCTTGTTTGTCGTTGTTGTTGTTGGTATTTTACCCCCTGCGTGGATAAATATATCAACTCTCACATGGAATTATTTGCAAGTTGTTAGTCGTGCCAGTTCAATGATAGAATGAGTACTATAGTTTTAGACTTGATTTAAGCAACAGCTGAGGTGCGACAGGAACAATGAATAATCCTTTCCTTGTTCAAGAACTGACCACAATGAGAGTTGTGGTTGAGTTCTTGGCAGGAAGGGGATGATCGCTTTTGCAATGGAAGTAAGGCAAAGATGATCTTTAGTGGTGGTATACTGGATTGCAAGCATATGGGAAGATGTTTTTTATTTTTTTGATCAGAGTAATCAACTGCCACAATAAACACTTGTGCTGCTGATTTACTGATGGGCTGGTGACACACCCTCAGAGCACAGTAGTGGATGAACTATATATTGGCTGAAACAGTAAGTTTTCATTCTCTTATGCTCTTTTTTTTTCAAAGATCTAGACCTCCAATAGCACAGCTTCATCCATCTGGTACTATTGATGTCTTACTAGAAAAATTAGCAAATTGTTATCATGATGGAGGTTTCCAAGTATCAGAAACATGTGGATCTCCTCCTTCTTGCATTTGTTGCTTGTTTTTGTTATTTCCCTTGCCCTTTGGTCTCCCATTGTTTTTAGTACTGTTATATTATTGTTTACG
Organism: Peronia verruculata; assembly: GCA_038406235.1. Lineage (NCBI taxonomy): Eukaryota > Metazoa > Mollusca > Gastropoda > Systellommatophora > Onchidiidae > Peronia > Peronia verruculata. Next base: position 11,578 of record JBCAUA010228080.1, on the reverse strand, counting down.
CTGTAGAGAGATCAAGCAATTGAATAGTTCATTTTTGACTAAGCAAAAACCTGGAAACCCCAGCCAAATAGAACACTCACTGATGTTTATTACCACTACACCACGAGATCCGTGAACAATTGTCACTGATCCCGTGTATTTTTATTTGTTTTTCTAGGTCAGTGGTAGTGAACAGTTTGTGCCTCACTACTAACTTAGATGGGGATTTCCAGCCGCACACTTGGTCGGAACAAATCTATTTAACGCACCTTTCAATATTACTGTTCACACTGAAGACAGAGCAAGCAGGTGAATTAAATGCACCTTTCAACACCTTTTGTGAATGCAATTTAGGCAAAGAAAGATATTAAGTTGAATGGATCTTTCAATGCAGCAAGCTTGCAAAACAGTATTTTTCCCCCTTTTATCTAAAAAACAAAGCAAGTCAAGCAAGTTAATGAAATGCACACCTCAATGCAGTATATTTTTGTCACATTCCAAGTAAAGAAAGGCAGTCTATTGTTGTTGTTGCTGTTGTTGTTGTCTTTTTTACATGTTCTTTCTCTACAGTATTTTTTAAATAGTTTTTTTTTTTTTTTTAAATTTTCTGTTCAGAGCAAGCTATTTCATTAAAACATATACTAAATGCAATACCTTTCTTTTTCTTTTTTAAATTTTTTTTTTATTGTAGATAAAGTAAGTTTATCCATTTATCTGCTTGTCTATAGAATAGGCCTATTTTAAATATTGTTTTTCATCTTCGAGAAATATCAAGCATACGCACTAATATGGGAACCTAAATTTCCAATTTCCAAAAGAAAATATGATATTAGACTGTTCTTGATGTGATCAATAAAACAAATTTGACTATCACAAAATGAAATCTCAGTACTTTCTAAAAAACTTTGTTGGCAAAGGGCTCAAGAATATAAGAGAAAACAATACAGTCAAATATTATAACAGTCTTCCACTAGCAAAAGAATGTGCTGCCAAATGACCTTATTCCACCATTCTCAGGGTCCCAGGCAGAGGCACTACCCCAGCTGACCTTTGCTCTTGTAGACTTTGGGCCTGCATAAAATGTTGTTGAAATGCTGGGACAAGTAATCGATGGAGAGCGATTTGACTTTTCTGTAATATAATCAATAATATGTCAAAATCATTACTGAAAGCTGTTTTGGAGAATAAATGACAAAATTACCACAGAGAGACAAATGGATTGGCTCAGAGGACTCACCCCCTATCTCCCGAGGTTATTTAGCATAATCTTTTTTTATATCCTATAAGATATACAATGTTAAAAAATAATGACTGCGGTTTAACCTTGTCATAGACTTACTTAACAGAAGATCTGTTTTGTCTGCTATCTTGTCAAAAGAATTCTCAGTGGTATACACATAGAGTGAGTAAGACAACTTTATTTCTCTCTCTCTCTTTTTTTGTTTGTTTGTTTGTTATATTGTTGCATCCTGTTTAACATGAAATGAAATCTGTGCTTAAATTACTATGACAGAGGGAAAGGGGTCATTGTCTACCAAATAGACTGGCCAAAGGCAACATCTGCTTTACTGGACTTTGATATCAAACAATCATTAAAATCATAAAAACTGAGAGTGAGGCATTTCCTATTTCCAAACTATATGGTTAAAATCATGTAGAGAGCATGTGTCAGACATTTGCTGAAGCCTGAAAGGTGATTGAATGCCTTGAGACTAATTTATTCTACTTATCTATTAGTTTTTAGGTCAAAATACATATATAAACGTTCATTAAATAAGACATTATACTGCACCCACAAACTTATTCATTTATTGTCTTCATAACAAAAAAGCCAAAAACATTTGGTTTTAAACAAGATGAATTGTTTCATAAAAAAGCATTAACTGTGAAATGGTCTACTATCCAGGTCCACTAGTCTACTCATAAAGGAGAAAAAAAACATCATTAGAACAAAACTCGCATTCAAAATAAAAATTAAATAATTTCTCAAGGTTCCCCAGTGTGAATAGTTTTCTTCAAATTACAAAGTGGGTGCAAACTGAAGTACCACAAATGTGCATTAGTGCACACCTTCATCCTATCTATGGATACTATTGGCTGTGAAACAAAGTTAGTATAATAACTTACTTCGACATAAAAAGGCACAGACAATTGCTCTCACAGCAAAAACAAGGAAAATGACCAGCCCTATAAAACGTTTCTCCTTGGGGTGTTGAATATCTGTTTGTCTCCTTTGCTTTGCTGCAGATTTTAAAACAAAAAAAATTCTGAACTCATGGTTAGCATGTCACAAGGTAAATAAAGGTTTTGTTTATACTTTATATTTGTGTGAATCTGTTTGCATGCATGTAAGAGAGTAACAGGAAGAGAAAGAGTGAAAGGGATATCATATATAATAAGAGATTCAGTTTAAGGTCTACAGTATTTGGACATCAAAGAAAATGCCATTATTAACATTGTACTTTTGAGAACATTTAACGCAGGTGTATTTCAACACTAAGACAGGATGCATGCATTACATGAACACTGCTGACATTGTTTATTTACTTATTTTATTTTTTGCAGTCAATGTATGCGCATTTTGGTTTGCATTGATTGGGCATAGTTACAATCTTCTGGCAGAACCAAGTATAAGAAAAAATTACCTCATACAAATCATTTACATGGACAATAAACACCACATATTTGCTTCCTTTTTCCTTTGCTCTGTGTTTAAGTACAAAGTGTGATTCTTCTCATGCTAAATCATGCATAGTAAACATGGGTCCCATCAAGATTGCAGAGGTCCACAGAATAGTTACAGGCATAAAGTTCAATATTGAGAGTTATTATCTATAATCTAGATTGAACATCTCTTTGACAGCTTATGAATCTTGCTCAAATTCATTTAAAAAAAAAAAAAAAGGTAATTCACAGAAATGATCACTTGACAAGTCTGATATAAATTTATTTTGAAACAATAATTATATGGGTATATATCTTGATCTATAAACACATAGGCCTACAAAGAAATATAAACACATAGGCCTCCAAAGGAAAAATCTTGTGTTCCCAACTAAAACCTCTGTCAAAATAACAGTTTTCATCATTTTCAGTTCATACTTTGCAACTGCATTGTGAAATGGACAAGAAATCAGCATGAGCTGTTTTGTGGAATATGTTGTTCTCTTTACTTTGTTAAATGCAAATTTTCATGTGTTTCTTAAGAAAAACTTGGGGGTCATTCTGGGCATAAAACAACCATTAGAGATGAATTTGAAGTCAAGATTTTCTTCAGAGATGGTGAAGATACACTGAATGTTCTTGAAATAAACTGGGTTTGGTTATGTTTCATGCATTACGTGACTTAAAAATGATATTTAAGTTGAATGAGTTGTACTGTCATCATTTGTATTGTACAATTAAAAAAACAGTTATACGATTATTACCAGCATTTTTAGACAACTTGCCTTTTAAAGACATTAGTAATTCCCTTCCCAGTAGAGATAAGTGATGAAAAGTGAAATTTGATCAACAACTTTGATGAATTTAGTTGGTATCTAATTTTAGTCACCTATTGTCATCACTGTGTTATATGTACAAGAAACTGTACAAGAACTCATCTCTACTTTTAAAGATAAAGCTTAAATTTGACACCTAGAAACATGTGCGTTGGTCCTGCGGAAAGTGCGTGTTCCATTATTGGCCGGTACCACTTGCAGTTTTGGTTTTGGTGCCTGTGTACCACTTTATGGCAAATATGGTCAATATGAGCCTACTTTGTCTACTTGCCTGTCAGTCAGTTTGTCTGTCTGTCTGTCTCTCTCTTTTTTTTTTATACAAGACTGACATAAATTTAATTAATTTGAAAGCAAAGCACACAGCTAGACATACAGGCTTTCAAAAGAAAAGAAATGACGAAAAATGTCTGCCTGTCATTAACAATGACAGTCGGTCTATTTGTCTGTCTGTCTCTCCGTCTCTGTCAGTCGGTCTATCTGTCTGCCTCTGTTTGCCTGTCTATCTGTCTATTGTGTCAGTTGTTAAACAAACCACGAGAAATCCGTACATTTACCTGTGTCCAGCCAACTGCTCTCCACACACTCGAACACACGGACATCCCCGTTGAGCGGATCCAGCATACACATGGCGCCTTGTGGCACGCTTGCGCCCAGATTGTCTATCCCTTCAACCGCTTCGGAGTCAAGGTCACACATGTCCAGTTCCATTGAGGGTAGGAGCGGGCAAGTAGAAAGCTTGATCTGTCCAGCGTGTGAAACCGCAATATATTCATAAGCAGTGCTACGTCACTGTTCTACGATAATGGCATAATCCATTAATTAATCAACACTTTATAAGTATTGTGGGAAAAAATACAAATCATTCGATCAGTTAAATGCCATTACGATTCTATTGAATGAAAATTTAATTCCAGTGCATTTCTTTTGTTGTGGTATTCAATCAACGCTCCCGTCATGAGACACCAGTTGCATTATTGCATTATTAATAAGAGTGATTTAGTTAGATGTTATAGGCCTACTATCGTAGAGCGGTGGTGATAAAGGATAACATTCAGTATGCCTATACACGTATAAGCTTATACTAGCCAAACAGAACAGCCAAACATTGTTTCCTTAAGTTGTATCAGACCAGACGTGAGAGTTATTGATAGGAAAAATGAGGTAGTATGCCTATAGGGCACATAAAGACACATGTTATCAAAATAGATTTAATAAATAGAGCTACTTCAATATTTGTCTGGAGATTAATGAGATTGGCTTTCGTGTCGAAAACAATGGTCCTCATTAGATCTATTGGAATTTTGGGGATCTGGGTGGCCCAGAGAACCAGGTATTAACAAGTTATGAGTGTTAGTTTATGGTCAAGTAATCTGTGTATGAAAGCGTAGATCTAATGATTGGCTCCATCAGAGTATGGGATGCAGACTATACCAAGTTGATGCACTGCGTATGTGATTCCGACTAAGTAAATTTACTTCCTTGGTGGTGTATTGCTTTTGCTACATTATATCAGCATCTCACTATCCATGTTTTGGAAATTGAGAAATTTGATATCTGCAGTTTAGAGAAACCCGAAAAGATTGGTGCTCTGTAGGGAGAACATCATGATTTACATCTTTTTTTTTTTTTTCAGTTTTGTTTTCTATCAAAAGAGGATATCCTATTTGTGAGTGCGCATGTGCATGTGGGAATGGATTCACTCATGGAAAAAGAGATAGAGACAGAAAACGGAAGATCCAGTGAGATGACAATGGTTGTTAGACACAGATGAGTTCAAACCTGGCAATGAACAGAGAAGAAGTCATGTTTAGAAAAATGAAAACAAAGAAGAAAGACGGAGAAGGGCAAAGATAGAGGAGGAAAAAATAATGTAGTATTCGGACGCCGTAAACTATTCAACGAAAGACCTAAACACTAACATTTCATTGGATGAAGGTAGGCCTACCGGTAGACTACTATTCCGCGGAAAGCGCAAACAATGAAAGCTTATGTCAGGACGAAAGAAAACTGCGGGCTCTGTGAATCAAATTAAAAAAACGGTGCGATTGACAAATTGCAAATGTCTTCGGGGAGGAAAGTGAGCTGTAGGCCTAGACTTTAGTCTAGTAGACATAGATTTAAGTCACGCGTTTTTGATGTCAGACTTATGATCATTATTATTATTATTATTTTCTTATTATTATTATTCTTCACCCCGTCCCATTTTTCATTAAAACAAAAACAGAAAAAAAAAATGAGATTAAAAAAAAAAAAAAAATGTAGGGCGAGTGAAGAATGGGAAGGAGGAGAGAGTGGTAGACTAATAAATGTCCTCCATTTTACTTCAACCGTAACAATTTTATTTTCTTCGGCTTTCTAAGTAAATAACAAAGGTCAAAACTGACAGTTAAACAATAATGTTTACTATGCATGAACTTTTTGAATTAAAAAAAAAAAAAGGTTTAAGCTTAATTTCAGGTGTCATAGTTTGTAGACTACAAATATTTTAATCATTTTAGTAAGAATTTTCAGACTTTGCAAATAATTATTCTGTAGCTTTCATCAAGTATTCTTGTGGAGCAAACGGGGCATTAGAAAACGACTGAAAATACTAAGGTAATAGCTAATACAAACTACAGAAGAGAGGAGAAAGAGAGAGAGGAGAGAGATAGAGAGATCTTTGACTTCTCCACAAAGATATCTTTTTGTTTGATTGCCGACTGATTGTCGAGAGTGAATTAATTTTGACTGTATAATGTCCGTGTACGATTTTTTTTTTTTTAAATGAAAGGAACCATTATAGGCCTAAACAGATGACAGAAGAAGATAGAAAAAGCGAAGAGCAAAAACGAGATAAGAGTAAAATAGAAAACAAGGGATGAATATAAAAAGGGGAATAACAAAAAAAAAAAAAAAAGGATAGAAGTCAGAACAGGGGTTATATATAGTGGACAAGATGATTTATAAATGGAAAAGAGGCATAGGTAAGACAGAAAAAGAAGACGCTCCAATCTTCTCTGATTATTTCCGATATGCGTGGGAGAGGTATAGTTCATGGGTCTAAGACTAAGAGAGAAAGAACGTGCCCTATTTATTGTCTGATTTTACCTTACTTGAATGGAATAGGTCATGTCCATGGGCCCAAAAGAGAAAAGGAAGACGTTCTATTCATTTTCTGTTTAAATAGGGGAAGCCGTAATCATGAACAGAAGTGTCCTATCCATCTAAAGATTTTCACTTTATTTGAATGGGAGAGGGCATGTTTACAGGACATTTTAAGACAGAAGATGTTTTGTCTGCTTTCTGGTTATTGCTTTCTTTAAATGGGAGAGCATAGATTTCGAGATTGGTTTAAGAATGATTAAGAAGACACCCTATCCGTTCTCTGATTACCTCATCTGAAGGGCCGAGGTCATGCTCATCTGCTCCATCAGCCAACACCCGAGCCGATGTCCAGTCCACTGTGACCAGTACAAGCAGAGCCACCAACAGAAAGCACATTGGCTTCCTGCAAGCCATGAAGAGAGCTTGCGCTTGGCGCAGTATCGCTCTATCACTAAAAACATAAATGGTTTTCATGCTGTAAATTTTATAATATACTACCTACATCTCAAGTAATAACAAACATTACAGTTTCATATGAATGAAGTTGAAATACATTATTTTATTGATTATACTTATAACTCTCTTTGCATGTCATAAGCGCAAGTTAAGTGTACCATACAAGATAAATAAATATTGATGACATCATTCACCAACTATAATAATATGTATACAACAAATGTCCTTTTTGATCTGACTCATCCTTGATATGAATAAATCCCCCTTTTTATTATTTTACTTCATTTTTTTTTTTCATAATTTAAATGGCTCTATTTTCACCATGGTAACAAGTGAAGCATTGCACAAAATAAAATTATTCCCATGACATCAAGTGAGACATGGCATGAGACTGAGTTGAGAGAGAAAGAATAGGGAGTTTTTCATGCCTTATTAAAAAATATAATTTTAATCTTCACATACTACTACTAATATATAATAATAATAATAATAATAAGAGTAACAGTAATAATAATAATAATTATTATTATTATACTTTGCATGTCCGAATTAGAAGAAGTCGGTGAAAAAAAAAAAAAAGAAAAAAGCATGCATTGTTCTACGGTTGCCATGGTCCCGCCATCTTCTTAAGTATCGTCCCTTTGGAAAACAACTGGTTGTAAAAACTGAGGGCTCCGCCATTTTGCAAACTAATCTGTCTCAAATTTAACCAACATACATTTCAATAAACAGATGAGAAATTTTATGATAGGCCCTATCAGCGTTTGCATTACAGCTGAGTTACTTTAACTTCTATAAATGTCTGGAAATAATGTGTAACACAGAAGCGCTTTTTTTTTTTTTTTTTAACCAGCCACACATATTTTCTCAAAACCTGTAGAAGATGCTTATTCAAGAATCCCATTTTTAAAAAAAATAGAATCCACTGTAAAGTACCGTCTAATACGCGCAGAAATCCAAGAAAAAAAAAAAAGGAGTTATAATATAGTGTTATAAAAAAAAAAAAAAAAAAAGAAAGAAAGAAAGAAAGAAAGAAAAAGAAAAAGAGAGTAAGATTTCAAACAAGCATTTGAAAGTGTATCAGTCTTCTGCGATCTCAAAAAGTACATAGTAGTTCACATTCTCAGACATATTCTTTGCCTCCTTTTTCTGGCGAGCTTTTTGCTGACTTGACACGATCTTTTTTTCTCTCCTTGGCATGGCAACGGATGTCATCTTAGACTTTGCTTCCTTACACTACGTAACTTTTTTATAAATATTCCACATTTCTAAACCGAATTGCCATAAATTTTGCATATGCTAAAACTGATCAGGAAGGAGCCTTGATAACATTTATTCAGATTTTTCCACAACTTTCATCCAAAATTAAAAACCGTATGAAGAAACTCAGATAATGTACCTGTGTGTGTGTGTGTGTGTGCGTGTGTGTGTGTGTGTGTGTGTGTGTGTGTGTGTGTGTGTGTGTGTGTGTGAAGGTGTGATCATTTTTATTTGTTTTCTTAAACTGAATTGTTTTGCATCTATGCCAAGTTTTATGATAATTAATCAATATCAAAATTGTCCCTATCATAAACATACTACACTTACATAATTATTATATAGGCCTACTCAATAAAACCCCCGCGTCTCATTTTCGCTATCGGCCGCAATGGACTAGATTGAACTTGGGCTCGCGCGGCTAAACAACGCAAGCCTTGCTCTGGTAAGTAGCCGTCTAGCAAAAAACAAACAAACAAAACAAACAAATAAACAAACAAAAAAGAACAAACAGAACAAACAAAAACACTTAAAACACATGGTGGGTAAGAAAGATAAGACCGAAACTCTTCAGTGCATTATGAATGGCAGATTTAAAATAGAGCTTATTCAACCTAGATGCCTTCTGAGTAATAAAAGTAGTGTTTTATATTAAATCACATTTTTAAAAAAAAATACTTTAAAAAATAGATAATTGGTAACAATTTATACTAAAAGAGGACTAAAGGAAGACCTTCCGAAATTTACCACATATTAAGCCTGATGGTAATCAGTGAATCCGTCGAAAGAAAGAAAACAAGAGCGTAAGAAAAGAAAACATGGATTATTTAAAACAAAGAGGTAAAGAAGAAAGTCAGCTTAAAATGAATTGTAAATGTGTGAGTGGAAAACAAATGCGGTGCTCCTTGTAAACACGTATACAAAGGAAGAAAACAAGATGGACCTAGACACAATGCAACATTAACAAACAAGATCCCATTTTCTTTTGGTGTTAAATGGGGTAGATGTGAAATTAATGCTTGCGTACAGATTCATGTAATCTTGAACCTATAAAAAATGCAGAGATGTCGAAGGGCTTTACATCATCAGAAAAGCTCACAATATTGTTGTTTAAAATATGGTGCATTTCATTTTCAGCCTGTGGTAGGACCATCTTTCAAATTTCTGTTCTACCACATCATCCTGAAGAGTGTACATCTACTTTAACTTTTCAAACAAATCTTTTTTTTTTTTTTTTGGTCCTTATCTATCCTCATCACCTTTTTTCTTGATTTTTGTTTTCTTTAGTCGTGGGAAATAAACCATCTCTTTTATGGCAGGCAAGTCACTCAGTATGTCCGAGAGATAGGCATGAAAGGATCAAGAAAGATGAGGAAATAAAAATACTAATTCTGGTACGTTTTTCACAACGGAGTGAGAGCAACTAGGAGATAGTATGTTTCGGTGTGTTTTTCGCTTGTTTGTTAGTTAGTTTGTCAGATCAAGAAAAAATGTGATGAGGATAGATGAGAAAAAAAAAAAAAAGGTTTGTTTGAAAAGTCAAGCAGATGTACACTCTTCAGGATGATGTGGTACGACGGGACTTTGACAGAAAATGAAACTACACCATATGTTAAACAATAATATTATGAGCTTTTCTGACGATGTAAAGCCCTTCGACATCTCTCAATTTTTATAGGTCCAAGAAAATCCAAGATTCCATGAATGTGTACGCAAATAAACCACGCTTGTTTGATATTTTCTGTGCTAAAATATGTGTGAAACATTCTTGACACAGCATCCTCTCTTGGTCTTTGTATCTTCAGTCTTTGGTAAATTTCTGTGTGTAAAAAGAAACTGCTGTACACTTTGAAATTAATTTAGATTGTTCAGCGTCAATATGGAGGAGAAAGATGTCATGCCCCTTAGCGAAATTACATGCACGTTTCCACTGAGTCGATAAATGTTCAAATTTGACTGCATTGTCTCCCTGTTCTCCTCTTTGTTGTCTGTCCACACACTTCGCCAATTATCATTTATCTCTGAATACGAGACGCCTATAGTAAAATAGAATCCTTATCCCCTAATTATTTTAGACATGAATTGCATATCTAGACCTAAGCCTAGCTCCTACGTCTGAGATGAATGTGTTAATTTAAACGGTGGCTATCTTTGAATCTCTCTTGGGTTTCATTAGGTCTACAGTGGAGAAGACTCAGTTGTCTACGGTTAAAGGAATAGGCTGGACTCAGTGTGTCTCTAGCTCTTCTGTTTTAAATCATCCATTTTTTTTTTCTCACTCTTTTGTCTTCACTTTCCGCACCGATTCACTAATTACAATCAGGCCTAATGTTTGGTAAATTCTGTAGGCGTTCGTACTTTTCGTACCAACTGTTACCGTACATTTATTGCTTTCCTTCGTAATTGAATAATTGACACTTCTGACCATCATTATTACTTGAAGAGCATCTAGGTTCAATTGGCTTTTTAAATTTGTTAAATCTGTCACTCACAGCAAAGAGTTTTAGTCATAAATTTTCTACCTACCCCATGTTTCTACTTTTCCCCCCTATACATGCGTAATCTATGCTGCCTTCCATAGAGCAGTCGGGTCCCTGTCTTCGAGTGCCTGCCGACACCCTGTTCAAGTTGAACCGGCACACGAAGTCGGGTCTATTTAATACTATGCCTATGGTCCTGACAAATTTCATTTTGGGAAGGCATTTCTTTGTGTTCTTGAGTCTGTTTTAGAGCTGAGGCCCGTTTGTTGTGTTTCTTTTTTCTTTTCCTGCCTTTTCATATTTTAAAATTTATTTTTGTTACACACACACGCGCGCAAATAGACACGCTCTCTCTTTCTCTCTCTCTCTCTCACACACAAATACATGTCAATTTGTATCATGTGCTTTTTTTAAACACATGTAGGAACAGCTACAAAGACAGGAAATGATGTGATCTATAGCAGGGTTATTATTGTGGTATTCTACTCAAACACAATATTGAATGCCTCTTGACCCTCGATAACAATGTGTCATCAACGATTACTGCAAATTAACATTAACTGTTTAAAACAATTGCAAATACAAGAGTGGAAAATGATTTTTAAAAAAAAGGAATGGTAATGAAGCTTTCAGAAACTGGAGTAAGTTAACAACAACAGCAGTAAGAAGAAGAAGAAGAAGAAGAACAACAACAACAACAACATCATCATCAACAACAACAACAACAACAACAACAAAAAACGAAAAAAAAAAAAAAAAAAACTGAATTCGAAAATTCCCCTCTCGTTCTGCGGTTTTTACACGAAGTGAGAAATCAAAGTT
>JBCAUA010227644.1:0-18751 GCA_038406235.1 Peronia verruculata | reverse complement strand
GAACCACTTCTCCCCCCCCCCCCCCCCCCCCCCGCCGCATCCCTTGTGTTTTGAACATACAGTGTAGCCACTGACCTTTGGGCATTTTCTGGACAAAAAGTTTGGTCTTGTGCTCTTTCACAGCAAAGTTGTGGAATACTAGGAAAAATAGAGAGAAAACAATTCAAATAACAAGTGAGTTATGGTCAGACAGATGCAAATCACAACACCAGGAAAAAAATAAATGAATGGACAAATTGTCTCTGTTATTGCTAGTATTTTGCCTCTCAAATATGAGTACCTCTCTCTCTCTGTCTGATATGCACTAATGTTAAACACAAAACTTATGACACTATATAGTAGTGAACAAAACAAGTAAACAAAATCCTACAATCATCTTCTAAAATCCATAGCTGCCCATATTGCCTGAATCAAATTCTGTAGTTCAGGCCAAAATATTGCAAAAAAATCTGTAGGTGACGTAAAAAATCTGAAGGTGACATATTCTAACATCATCCCTCAATGTAAGCCCAAAAAACACATAAGAACATGCATCTTTATAATTTACTGCTGAACAGGTGTAATGAAGAACAGATTTCAAGTGAGCTGAGGCTGCGACATCCTCCTTGAACAAAAGCTTGTATTGAAATGAAAGAAACAATGCAAAGAGAGCACCAAATAGCCTAACCAACAATAGAAAAGGAAATGACCGTAGGCTGTATGAGTGCGCATGTACAAACATCGTCTAGAGCACCCTGTACGAGACCAGACACCTGCGACAAGCGTTATCACCCTTTATGCTAGCCACGGTAACAATGAAGGCTTAAGGCTTAGCACACCACCTGTTAGAGAATTTGTTTTTTTTGTTGTTTTTTTTTTTTAACTTCAGGAGGAAGAGAAAGTCGGTAGTTCCCAATGCAAATTTTGTAAATAGGTAGTTCAAGACTGCCAACTTTTTCTGTAGGGTTGTCAGGTATGAAAATCCATCACCGGCAGTTCATACTCCAATATCTTCCTCCCCTTACCAACATTCTGACAGAATCATTATCTGTTGATATCTTGCAAGCTCAGTTCTACGTTGTTTTTAATCTCCACTTCTGGGTTGTCAGGAGGTATTATTTATATAACTCATATAAAAGGGATAGTAAATCTACCATATTATGTCATCATTTCAACATCACTGGCCCAAGCAGCTAGATTTTAAAAATCATTTTGTCTCATCTTCCTACATGCAAAAGCAATTGCTAAAAATAAAATATCAATTTTTTCAAAAAAACAAAAATTGCGAAATATGGAGATAGAGCAACAGAGCACAGAGCTCGTGATATGTTGTCCCACAGGGAAGTCACAGGTCCATAACCAAATTCTGCGATATGTCTTGCGACAAGGGCGAATGAGTCAGAAGCTGCCCCGGGATACAGAAGATATATGCCTGTTTTTGGTCGCTTTTAGCTACTTTTTTACTAAGATACTATTTTTTTTTTTTTCTTCACAAAACGTCAATTTAACCTTTTTTTAATCTGAAAAAAAAAAAAGAGAGAAAATTATTTTGATATCATAGTCGGAAAATAGTGAAAAATGGTAAAAAATGGCTGTGACTTGAACTCACCTGACGCGACTTGCGACTCATTTGCCCTGGGCACAAGACATTATCATGCACATTGCTATGTCTTGTGATATCAAGCACTAAGGACTCATACCTGACCAAAAAGCCTGGAGTTGGTACAGCTTACCTGTGTGGTTGTTGTACATTTCAATAAACTGAAGCCTCTGGGCTGCCATGTTCTTAGCCTGCAGGTGACAGGAAAACCAACAATTAGGATGCTGATGCACCACTAAAGAAAAACCCATACCCCAGACCATCAAAACCTATGGCAGTTCTTCACATACAGCTATAAAACTCATAAATGAACATGGAAGACAATTTCTCAGATAAATCAGTACATCTCCCAAATAAAGTCAATATTCGCATAAGCTTATTTTAAATGAATTTTGAATTTGAATAAAATGAATGCCATATTCCATTTCACATTTAATTTTATGACCCACAAAAAAAAAAAACAGAAAAAGGCATAAAATATGACATGATGTCCTCAATTAAGCCAGCACTGGATATATTAGAAGGGTTCACAAACAACAATACAGTGAAAGAAACCGTATTTGTCTTGCACCCACAGCAAATGAGTCAGAAGTCACAAAGCAGGATTTCATGCTAGGGACATTTTCAATTACTTTCTGATTCCAATACCAAATATTTTTTTTCACAAAACAAAAACTGGACCTTTTTTAGCCTTAAAGTATAAAAATATTGGTTTCTGAGTCAGAAAATACTAAAAAAAATTTTTTTAAATCTGTAGTCATAATCGCCCCGCACGACTACTGACTCATTTGCCCTGGGTGAAAACATTTCAACATGGCTGGAGAATAGGGCCACTGATTCAAGACTGCTCTTCTACATTTATAAACTTCCCTTTGGGTTTGAAAAGACATACTGGACTGACTGCCCATAACAAAACAAACAGGGCATCCAACTGTTTTCATCAAAAAGTTGGAAAATTAGACTATGTATTCTAGACCTGGATCATGAGCACTTGCCCTCTTACATAAGTCTTTCAAAGACGCTACGCATACTGTTCTATGTTGTTATTCAAGGAGCTTATACCATCATACCGAATGTGGAGCCATGCCTATGAGGGCAAAAAACCTAGTCAACATCATTGCTATTATGTTGCCATGTGTTTATTATTTCAAGACCAAACGAAACTTGTCCTGTCATTATATCTTGATAGCAAGTTTATTGTATTCTGTTTCTTGGCTTAATTATCAATAACAACACAACAAAAACAAAACAAAAAAAAAACATGAATCTATTTGTCTACAGCAAAAGATTTACTATATATTGACAACACAGGCGTCGAGCATAGCAATGCTAGGTCTAGCATCTAGCCCTCACTGGCATAGCACCCAGCTGCCCAGTGTTGGCATGTTAGACACAGGGTGTTTTGTCATCAATCCGCTCTCCAGTATAATAATATAAGCTCTTTGTTGTCACTACTTTGATAAGTTATTTTCCATCTGCATCTCCTACATGACTATTTGACAAGTTACTGATAGATGTGACTGTGAGAAATTAAGAGCTAGGGACTTTGATCTCAATTTTCAAACACCAGCGAAAAGCAGTTCAGCTTTTATCTGGAACATACAGAAAATTCTATCATCCTTCCAGTTCACTCATCGTGCTGGACGTCTATCACATTAAAATTTATCATAAAACTGCCAACAGCCAATGGGGTCAGCAAAAATCGCTAACTGATCGGCAAAAAGAAGAAAAGTCAGCGACGACCAGAAAGTCAGATTACTGACTGAAGTTGAAAGTTTGATGTCCGTGAAGCAAACATGATATTTTACAACATTTCTATCTGACTTAGTCTTGAGGGTGGAAATATGCTGTTGTGATGATGGGGACTTACCTTCCTCAAAGCCGCTTTACCCATGGGTGCCTTGGCAACGGCATAGCCTGAAACAGATAAGAGAAGTAATGCTGGAATATTCTTGAAGAGCCCTCTAACAAACATGAGTAACACATGCTCAGTTCAAGAAGAACCCAACTAAAACAGTTAAACGTATAGCATACACAACCAGTACATACTGGAGACACTGAATCACGTCACGTATCTTCGGCTGTAAGACAAAGAGGCAAAGAGGTAACAACCCATGTATGACAAAAAGGTGACCCTTAACTTCTCTGTGTGACAAACAGACTAACCAGTCTATTAACTATCTGACTGATTCATCCCTTTGTCATGCAGAGAAAAAAGTGGTTGCCTTTTGGTCGTAGAGGGGGTTGTTAGCTATTCATCTTTTTGTCGTGCAGCCGATGATATATAATATGCTAGACTGAAAAGAGGTCAGACCCAGAATGACGGTTCAAATATCATGGGATCCTGCTTTAAAAGAAATTGAACCTTCCTACAATTTCCATCACAGAAACAGTCTGACCTGTAATATACCGAGGGCACTAGCATATAAACCACCTTCCCCATTTCCTCCAAGCCAGAGCTGAGGAGAGTCAGCACAGATGATAACAATGAAACATCATTGACAGAGGACAGACAGTGATCAAGCATGAAGATGCCTGAAACATGATGTGGGCTAGATACAAGCCAACCTACCTGCCAGACCCTGTCCGTTGCCCGTGACAACAAGAGCACTCGTCCTCATTTTCCTGCCCAAGTTCCCAGTCATATGAGCAACCATTTTATACTGCCAAAATAAAGTATCATTTATTACTGAGAAAATTGTAAAGCAATAGGAGGCATTTTCTATTACATTGTGCTGTGACTGTCTGTAAAGGTTAATTTTTTCTTTTTATATATTATAAAGAAATATGTTTTGACTTTAAAGACAAACAAAACATGGCTGCAAACTGCCTGTCTACCACAAGTGTTCCATGTGTGGTATCCTGAGAATTTATTTTCTTTAATTTTTTGTTCATGTTGGAGAGCTGAAATTCAAACACTATTTCTGAAACAAGCCTTGACATGTTCTCACATTGTGTTTGTCTTAATTGCCTGGTAACTCTTCAAAAGCTGCCATTACTCAAAGTAACAAAGAAAAGACTCATCAAGACATATATATAAACAGACACTGTTACCTCCAACACTTTTGAATCAAAGCCTTCAAACACATCTGTGGAAAAACCAATGTAAAAAAAATCATAAAATCATAGCACATATCATTTGCAGAACAATCCACAATAATCCATCAGCTTCAGTGACTTACTATAAATGCCCAATATGATATAATCAGGAAAACATCGGGTAATTCTGTCAGCTGCTCGCGGACTCATAAAAGATGACACAGACTGATTGCTTGTTACATATGTCAGAACATAATACAGGGATGTCAAAACATTTTCACCAAGAACTTCCCCCCCCCCCCCCCCTGTATTTTATTAGGGTGGCCAGGTGCTGCTTTATCTTGATCTGGAGAAATTTGTACGTTTTTCCAGTAACCTGGGAAGAGGATTATAAGATTACACAACTTGTGGAAATTCCAAGTACTTAAAAGACCCCACAGGAAGTGCTGTAATCATAATTATAACTAAACCTAGATCTCGATCGTGAAAAGCTGCCCTGATACTTTAGCCTTTCTAAGACCATGTTTGCATTATTCGTTGCTGGTTTTCTGATGTGCCAATTTTCCATCAACAACTCTCATGTTACCACTCGGTTGTATGTTGTCAGGTGTGTGGAATAAAACTCTAGGAACATCGATCTTGATCTTCAAACAGCCACCGAGCAACAATTCAACTCTCGTCCGAAGCACACACAAATTTCTATCCTGCTTCCAGTTTCCACTGCTATCATTCTGGACTTGTATCTCATTAGAGATTATCATACAATCCCGACTGCCTTGACAATTCAACAAATGTTGGCAGTTGATTGGCCAAAAGTAGAAAAGTCAGCGACAACCAAAAGAAGTTGGAATTCGGAATTCCGACTAAAGTTAGAAGTTTGACATCCCTGGGAACTAGAAAATCACATTCTGGGGAAGAGTTTTTTTTTTTTTTTGTTCATGAGAACCATTTCATTTGCCATCTTTTCAAATATTTGCAAGCTCTTATTCATAACAATTTTCTGTTTTAATGAGCTGTTTCAATGAACTGCTCATAGCAGCGGTTCTGCCGAACATAAATCCGTAAAAAAAAAAAAAAAAATAGCTCCCTCTTATTAAATGCAGAAAGATATCAGTGATTTTCAGTGTGCACACAATGCTAGAGCTTTAAATACATTCATAAATAACACACACAAGTGAAACAACTGTTCACTGTTCAAACAATTTCTCTCCAGACTAACAAAGAGATTTCTTGACACTACGATCATCATCATCATCATCACTGTCACTTTATAAAATAGAGAAAGACTGTCCAACCGGCAACTAACACAACAATTTAGAAAAAAATTTTGAAAAAAGCAAATAACACTTATAAATAACTTCTTGATGTCAAATCGCCAAATTTTCGGACCAACTTAGCCCTTCTTCAGGGCAACAAAGTAAACATATAAAAATGTTTAAAAATTAAAACATATAAAAATATAAAAATCACTGTCATATACACATGAACTTACAATCATTTATAGGATCTGGAGCTCCAATGCTGGTGCCTGGATATTTCCTACCGCTGTACCCACGCTAAAGGGAGAGAGTCAGAGTATTACATGAAACAGCTATTTATTAGAACTTGCAACACAGCTTTCAATCCCATTTATCTGCCCCCCTCCCCTCCCAAAAAAAATCAAATATTCGTTAGTACTCTTCGTGAAGTTATTGTTCGTGACCTTTTCAACAGACTTGAGGGAATGACCTAGAATCAAAGAGAATGGCTAATGGAAACAGAAAATACATGTTACAATCTTGTAGCATTTACAGGCTCTTACAAAAATATTTTTCACTGCGTTGTTATCAATTTTATCCTTGTGGTGTGTGAATATCAACATTCAAATCAAGTGAGGATCAGAGGCACAAAGCAAATAATTCATTTGGCAGCAGTTATAACTGATTTTGCCCAGTCACTCCGTCTCATATTTCAAATTGAATATTTAACTAAATGTCTAGCATTGCAGATTAATTAAATTGCAATTATTTTCACTAACACTTAGACAGGACAATAAAATTTACTGGAAAATCTAAGATTCATAAATTATGAATAGGCACTTATTAATAATATTGCATATCTTTCATTGCCACAATTGAAATTCACCCCAATTCATGAAATACATGATCTTATGAAGTTACTTACTAATAAAGCAGGAATTCTTATTTTCTTCTTTCTAAGATCTTCTCTCTGCTCAATCTCTTGATCTCTTGGTTGTGTCTCATGTATTTGCACCTGTTTCTTGCCCACCAGTGCAGGGCCAGTTAGACCAGGGAAGACCATACCAGATTTACCTGCAAGTCACAGGGACATTGACCAATTGACAAGTGAGGTGTGTCACATACATTTTACAGACAACAATAATTTACCATGAAGCTTGGCTAGGTCATCTGCATTGTTCATGAAAAAAAAACTGCAAATCTTTGGTTTCTTATTTTGCATAACTTGTTCTGGGTCTACACTAGATGCAAATGTGAACAAAGCAAAGGCTTGCCATTAACATGAAATGCATGAATTTTACAAGAGTGGGGAAGTATTTCAAATAGTAAATGGCAATATTCAACATATAATTCCACAAACATTACTCAAGTTTTGTTAGATATCAAACAGAGGACATGAGAAAAATTGGGCAGTTTCTCTAGAAGTGTTGTGCCTGTTGCTTGTCACATAAATGTATGGAAACACAGATTCTTCTTGCTTTTCTAGTAATGAATGAAAAATGAATCAGAAACTCCTGAAAAACACAAACATATTATAAATCAGGCAAATTGAACTCTAGAACTGTGACCCAGCCCAGAGCACCCCCTGCAGAGCTTGTCAATCTGGATTGTCGACAACAATGCTTAGCCTCAGGATGTTTACTTTGCTGATAGAAACTCTGCCTATAGCTTCGGAGTGACGCAGAGCAAGCCTACACATCGACCACCTTACTGACCAATATCTTTCTCTAATCCCTCCCCTGACTCCATCCTTTCTTCACACACATAATATTTGATTTGAAAAGAGCCAGTGGTAAGAAGAAAGGGTTATGTTCCCAAAGACACGTCAATTTCATATGGATGTCAGATTTATCACCCCTTGTCACCATTCCCATTCCAGATTTGTTTATAACCTAATATAACTGTTTCGGCCACATCACTTCACGCAGGGGTGCATTTACATTCATCCTATAAAATCTTTGCGCAAATTGCAAGCTATCATCTCTCTGGCCATGTGGACTTAGATTATTCCTATTAGATCAGACTGGCTGACATTGATGGGGTAGCACAGTACTGACTATAAAGAAAAGCACATATGTAGTCTACTGACAGTGAGAGCACAAGACAGCTATCTGGTTTATAAACTTACAGGCACATAAGCTACTTTAGCTTTCATTTACAGCAATTGTATCTCACTTGTACTCTCAATAACTTGATCGCTGGTCAATTCAAAACTACTTGAGTGGGTCAAGTGGTCACGGGAGTCTGCCTTACTATTTTATATGGTATAAACCAAAGGACTTCATGTATTTTATACTCTCCTCCAACATTACTGTTTCTTTTGATTGTAGCTTCAAATCACTTGAGAGGACATGAATGGGCCAGGCAGGCTTTGATTTTTCTGCTTCCCTTACTTATTGCCTTATTTCGCCTCTATCTATAGGCTTTCTCACACTCCTATTCTATATATAAAAAAAATCACTGAGTACTGAAAGATCTTGTACTTAGAAGCAGCCATTTTGTGACATTTTGACAAAACAGGGTCTAATAAAACCTAATTTGTCAACAAGCTGAGAAATTTCACAGCAATGCCATAGTAAGGAAAGGCCAAATCGTATAAATGCCTGGTACTCACTACAAAGAGCTTTTCATCTCTTGTATATATAATGTGGCGCACATTTGTAGAGTTGACATACATTCGTTAACATAGAATTAAGCTGGCTTCTCCCAAAAGTAGCGCACTTGGAGGTGAAAAAATACAAACTTAAAACTTGCCTTTCCCCATCCTTTGCCCATAATTTAAGTTGATGCGTTTTTTCACACTGCGTCCTCGTCCTCGTTTTCTACCTGCATTACTGACACTGGTGACACCTGCCCATAACTGATCAGCAGTGACTGAGGAAAGAAAGGCCAAATTTTAAAAAGATTTAATTGTGAACATGTGATTTAAAGACAAAACTCTTGACATCTTTGATGATGTTAAATTTTCAAACCAGATTCTTATGGTACGTTACACGTATTTTTCAGAGAGACACTACACTGAGCCACCTTCTTCAAAAAAAAGTTCCATAGATAGTGAAAGCTAAATAATTAATTAAACAAGCACTTACCTTTGCCGGCAAAACTTGTGCTCCAATATGAGCTGGTGGTACTGATGGTAGCAGCATAAGCTGTGCTTGGCAAACACTTGAAACATGTGTCTGAAACAGAAATTAACCTACCGAGTCAGCAAATGCAATTACACTGCTGACATTCATCATCAATGATAGTGTGTAGCTGTATTTGTGTATCTCTACACCTCAATAAATCTAGGTTAATATCCATTCTTGTAACAACTGAATGAGATATTTTGAGGTAGTCACATGTTCTAGGGATGTGTATATGTTCTGCACATCGCTGCCAGCTATAAACAAATGATGAGCATAATCTGTGCCTATTTCATCCTGTATGTGAGCAATGATTTTTCTATTATGGTACTGGCCTAAATTACATTTTTTTGTTCATGGCAAATGCCTGTATTCACTGACTGCTCTTAAACTTGGCTAGATGTCAGAAGGTAAGGAATACACATATCATACACAATGTAAGTAGTACAGAAAACTTCCTCAACATGAATGAGGGGTGTATTAAAAAAAAGCTCACATAACACATATAGTGTTATGTTATTTTTTTATCACGGTTGTGGACAGCTGAGATAACCACCACTACAGGGGGTTGAAAAGCTTATAAAAACCATACCACCAATATGAACGAGCTGAACTACACAGAAAGTTCCTCCCCACGTCTGTGAATTGAGATCTAGACTACAAATCTAGAATTATATACTTGCAGATCTAGATTTTTATTCAAGTTAAATTACAGTATTAGACTACTAGAATCTATAATTATAGATCTAGATTGTAGAATTATGGGCCCCTTGGGATGAATTTTTACAATGGCGAGAAAAAAAAATAAGCAATATTTTCAACGAGTGTTCATTCATAATGTATGAAACTTAAATTTCTAGTATATTTTATTGTCCTTGTCTAGTGTTAGTGAAATAGTTAAGATTTAACTCTAGACCTGTGAACGTCCCACACGAAGGGCAGCACACAATGTGTGAATGTGTGTGGCTCCGTGCTACTTGCTTGGGCCTATCCTGCTAAGCAGCGCAGGAAGCTCCCCTGATTATGGTGAGGGCTGTTGTGGTCAGTATAGTAATCTTTGTGAATCTATGATGACGTATGTGCAGGTCAGCGTTCACATATAAACAAACACAATATTTCTTAGCCTTTTTTCTCTTCTTTTTAAACCCCATAATTAGTCATCAGCACTTGGGCACGCTGGCCTCATAACTCAGGCATAGCCAGTTGAAATCAACCATTCTGTAAAGGCCGAGGGGTAACGATATCCCCAAATCAAGCAAAATAATGTACTTCTGGGGAGTAATACAAGCTGTCGCCCCTGCTCCCATAGCTTGTTCAAGGACAGATTAGGCATTGCAATTCTAGAAATGCACTAGTGCTCTGATTGGACCAAATCATCCAGGAATCAGGGTGATTCCCATATATCTGAAACATTCTACTCTGGTCAGCGGTTGACCATCTGGAGTGATACACAGTGTAAACCTGTTCATCTGACAACTTCTTGTCCATATCTCATTGTTCAGCCATTTTTATGATCATGAAAGTATGATAAGTGTAGTGTCAGTACTGGGCCTATGAATTTATAATTTGGTGATGGGTTGATCAACAAATAGCTGCCCCAACCACTATTATATAATCTCTTCCTCCACATTAGCATCTGATACTTTTTGAAAGCAATGTTACATTTCTCACCCACTCCATGAGTGGAATCTTCCTTAAGTGGCAGATTAGCATAACCCATTGCTACATGCACTTTCATGGGAAAGCCATGGGCCTTAGCCTGTAAGTTTAAGTGATAAAGTGGGAAGAATCCCACCATAGTCAGGACCAGAGAGCCTTAATCGAGTCCATGTGTTTTGCATTTTCTGTCTTAGTGACCTGCGGCTGAATGTGGCTCACACAATTCGCATAAATCTAGGGCCTACCTGTTGGAGATCTATTCTAGGGGCTGTATTTATAATTGAGTCGTAAGGCAGTTGTAAGCTTAGGACAACCATAACTCGCTGCGGTATGCTTACGCCATATTTATAACACCCTACTAGGCTCGAGCTCTGCTCTAAACTCGGCTCTAACTTACGACTGCTCAAGGGGTGTCAGAAGGGGGTCGTAAGCGAGCCAGCGGCATGAGGAAAGGTGGCCAGCGGCCTTTCATGCGAGACGCTGCGAACCTAAGAATATAGATTCTAGTTATAATAGACATGAATGAATTTTACAAAACCCGACGGTTGTTGTTTTTGATGGAAGAGATTTAATTAAACAGAGGAAATGATATCAAATTAAATCATCAACCAAACTAAAATTTTAATAAAAGACAATGGGCGCTTTTCTGATGACCTAAAGCCTCTTGCCGTCTCCTTGCACTTTTATATATTAGTGTCAAAGATTATTTCGTGACGTAAAATGTATGGAAACATTTAAAAAATTAGATCTACCACATGAAAATAGGATCTCGTTTGTCAATGTATCACTGTCCATTTCGTTTTCCTCCTGTGTACATGTATTAACAGTAGCATCTCATTTGTTTTCTACTCGCACATTTACAACCCAAATACATTGGGTTTTTTCTGTTTTTTACCCCACTTTGGTTTAAACCAGCCATGTTTTCATTTCATCCTCTCTGCGTTCTCGTCTTCTTCTTTCGAACCATTCACTGATTAGCATCAAAGCTAATGTGTGGTGAATTTCAGTAGGCCCTCATTAAGTCCCTTTTTTTTTTGTTTTTTTTGTTTCATCTGCTGTTACCATATATACATGTACATGTATTTAATTTTTTTTTCCCCTCAGAATTAAATATTTGATACTACTAAATGTTTTACAATTTGGAAGGCATTTACTTTCAAGGGGCTTTAAATTTATTAAGTCTATCACTCAAAACTAAGAGTTTTTATCATAAGTGCGTGTGTGTGGGGGGTGGGGTATTTTATTGTATGCGCGCTTCTTCTCGAGTCCCTCAGGCTCCCACTGCACAGACGCCTTGACCGATTCCGTCCATCGAGTCTGGCTCACAGCGCGCGCAGCATCTATTGCACAGTCTTACAAGCGCATTTGCATTTTTCGGTGGTTTTCGTGCCCAAACACCCCTTCTGACAAGTGTAGCTAGTAGTGGTCTAAGTAGGTGATTATAAGTACCACGGAAAGGACCTGTCGTAACTACGTGAGAACTAGATCTAGCGTTAAGTACTCGTAACTCGGGCCAGTTACGACAGTATTATAAATACGGCCCTAGATCTTGATCTATTAGATCTAGATCTAGTTATTACATGCAGTGTAGATCTAGATTTATAGCTAGCCTTATTATATAGATTTAGATCTAGATCTAGAATCTAGATCGATCTTCATTCTAGACCCTGGCCCAGTTAGTGGATCTCTTGCTTAGAAAGGGAGGGACGTCTGGTCTGCTCAGTGCAGACTGTGGCAAACGAAATAGGAGCTGCATTATTTTCTCAATTAAATATGAAATCTCATATCAATAATGACATAATACCTTTTTGCACTATACGCAATAAAACTCGCGTATTGTAGGCGACCATGCGAAGGAAACAGGAGTTCGCCATATTCGCAGGGGTCAAACACGGTTGCTGTAAAAACGAAACCGGAAACAGTAGATCCAATTTTTACAAAAATTGAACATTGCTGAAACGAAACATTGGCACCTGCCTTCAGGCTGCAGGTAGAGGCAGGGGCACTGTAACTATTGAAATCGCAGTACTGTGAATCCATAAGTTGCTTCACAGCTGCAGTGAGACAAACAGCCACTCACAACTAATGGCAATTTATAGCCGTGAGCATTATGAAAAGTAAAAGGTTGGTTGAAATTGCTTTAATATCTGAGAGAGAGATTGCTGATAGTGATCTGAAATGAAATCAAAGCGAAGGTTTATGATAGATAGAGACGTCTCACCAGTAGTCACATAGATCTAATTTGACTAGACCTAGACATCTGTATCTGTCACTTCCATCCCTAATCTGACTGATATCTGTGCACAGACTTTCAGAGAGTGTCCACGCAGAGTGCATCATTTTTTTTTTTTTTTTCAGTCATGCGTGAAATTTTCAAGCAGTGATTCTTACCTGATCCATTTTTTTCAAATTGGATGTTTATTTGTCTGAATTTAGCAAAACAGTGTGTCTTATACAAATATGTATTCTGCTGAACATTCTTGCCAAAGTCTTTATTCACCATCTGCCAACAGCAAATGTAGACAATACGCTGATTATAAGTGTTGCCACAGGTTCAGTTTGCACTGATGTTGATGTGTAGATGGGTATGATTTTTTTATTTTTTTTAGGTCAGAATGAAACTTTTTTTTTTTCTTGCATGATCATGCAGTATCAACATTTAATCCCTTCATTGCTAACAAGAGCATGAGTCAAAAATGGTCTTTCGTGTTGGGGAAACTCACATTATACATTCAGGGTTAGCTTTCCTCTTTGAGCTGATGTTCTGACCACTGATCAGCGTTTTGCATTTTTTTTACCAGCACCTAGCCATGAGAGCAGAAATCATTTGTTAATTTGCTTCATTATAACAATTAGTAACACTGAATAACACTTAACAGTTGGCGCTTTTGATTGCTTGTTAGATGGTTAGAAAATGGGTGCCAGCTGGTTCACGCACAGTGGGTGGGACTGAGTGCGAGTTGGGGGTTAGCAGTGGATGGAAGTGGGGAGACTGATCTTATCTCTTATGCTACAGGATTGCAAAATTAGTGTAGCAGTGAAGCGATTAAAGATTCTTTTGAATAGTAATTGCTTGGATTTGGTTTTGCTCACTGAATTTGCCATTGTGACATACATATGTTTTTTCTTGAAGGAAGAACTTTAATAAATGTTTATCGATTTGTAATATGAAGTTGGTATTAATTTTGCGCTTTCAGAAATCTTCAAGAGTAGAATCTAAAAGCAGATTTGCAGCAACATTTCAGTTTGGAAACAACTCCTGGCAAAACAATGACAAATGCAAGCATCATCAATGATTATATCGCAGGGGGTATTGGTGGTAAGTGTAGCCACATGACATGAAAGCCATTTAAACGCTGTAATCCAGCAGATGAATCCTAAAAGTTTTGGTAGTGACAAACAGAAAAGAAAATATGACAAATGATATCAGATGAAAAAACAATTGGACTCATTGTAACATTATAAAAATAGTGTATGTTGTTTTCTTTAACACCATCTTTCTGTTCTTGCCCTCTGCTTATTTCACTGCTTCCAATATAAAAGCTTGGATGTTCCCATGTTTCCAGTAAATGGCAGATTTCTTGAAATCCATTTGAAAATCATTAAAATAGCTTTAGTTTTACTTCTTTACAAGTTTGTCTTTATTTTATCAGAGCAGAAAGCAGCAGAAACTAATAATGAAATCACCATACAGTTATTGTTTATGTTGTCATATATATCCAGGTTGTGCTGGAATGGTGGTGGGGCATCCCTTGGATACAATCAAGGTAATTAAGTTATGGATGTAATGCAATAAAACCAACATTTGCATACAATAATAATGGTAGTTTTCTGTGTTGTGTGTGCAAGTCTTGGTATTTTAAATGAGCAGAAAGGGAAATATTACATTTTGTGTTTTGGGTGTATATTTTTAAAATATTTTTTTCTCACCAAATGCTAAACAGTTCCTCAGTGGACAGAATTAAGTAATTTTTTGTTCAGTTTCTCTCAAAACCAAGAACAGTCAGAAGGAATTCCATCCACACATATTATATAGTCCGACATGATGGTGTGGTGACAAAGGTACATTTTAGTTGATTTTGATACCATTACACTGTTTTCTGACCTTTAATTTGATACACATGTAGGATGTACATGCCTGGCAAGACAGGATCATTTTAAATGATTGACCCCTCCAATAGCTGGAAATTAAGTACATTGTATTTTGAGAAAACTGCTGTTAAAGTTCAGCAGAACATCTTCTTGGCAAAGGGTATCTCGGAATAAATCTACAACAATGAAATTTTGCACACTTTTTAAAAAATCTTGTCATGAAAATGAGTGAATTTGAAGTCGATTGCTGTGGTGGTCAACCAGTTTGGTGGTTGTCAGTGGTTGTGACATTGTGTGTTAGTCAGATACATGTTTGTTTATCTTACAGGTTCAGATCCAGACTCAAGAATATGGTGGGAAATATACTGGTATACTAGACTGTATCAAGACAGTGAATAAACAGAATCTGGTGAGTCTGGCTAGTGAGCTTTTTATTTTGTCTGTCTTTCTTCTTGTTTGTATTTTTCTTTCAGTGGGAAATCTTTTCACAGATTATCTGTCCCTCCCAAAAGACGGGCCCCATTTAAGGGAAGATCATTTTCTTCAGCCCTATTACTTCCCTTTGCCAGACAAAAGCGGTGTTTAGCAGGCAGTGTAAAGATGAAAAAAATCTCTTTACTTCTTGTCATTCAAAACACTGGTCGCCAAAAAAAAAAAATTGATAAAATTCTAACAATAAGAAGAAAACATTGTCTTTACATCAAAATTTTTCTGGAATTTTTCATGGCGTATGTTTCAAGCCGAGGGCTCAAAAGTGATTTTTTTCCTCTTTGCACCAGTAGTTCAATCCCTCTTTTGTCTGGTAAAGGGAAATAATGAGGACTGAGCACAACGATCTCCTATTGTATTGTTTACCTGCATTCTTAGTGAGAAAAACATTATCACTACCATTGTGCAATATTAAAACTTGGCTGAAAACCTAAAATTTTCTGTTGGATGTTGCCTCATAGTGTTCATATCTTTATTTCGGCACACTTTTCAAAACCATGTAGTTGAAAGTACACAGCAGTAGGATCGTGTCTGTCAGTTTGAGAACTTTTGTAAATACAAGCTGCAACAACATATTTACCCCTTTCAATGTCCTGTAGATGGTTATCTTGGTGGGATCTGTATGTATTTATATTATGAAATTGCGAGGGAAACGCACATGCACAATAGGCTTATGGCTCAAAACTGCTGAATGGATCCATCTGAAATTTGGCACACAACATTATTGCATATGGATCTGTGTTTGTATATCATAAACCTGAAAAAAGGTCATTACTTTTTACATTATTTTAAAAATGCGATAATAATTCAGTAATAAACTCATAAAGATGCTTGATCCGAATTGTACGTTCAATAGTATGATGCATTCAAAACACGTTTTCTTTGACCAAAATTCAATTTGATTATCTAAAATATCAGCATAGAGCTAGAGGTGCGCATGCTTTGCCATCGCAGGGCTGTATTTTAAAAAATCTCCCATGGAGGCCGTGGGTTCTCCTCTAGTATTTTTTAATTGTTCTGTTGTATGCTGTATGGGAATTTGTAGACTACAATATTACTACTTTTAATTACATTTTTTCCCAGTTTATGTATAAGTGCACATTTTGAGCTGGTTGCTTCAGGTCTGTGTTTTTAGGCTTTTCTATAAAAAATAAATGTGAGTTTTATTTATCATTTTCATAAAATTTTCCTTTTTGTCCATGGCACTAGTCCAAAGGTTTTTTCCGAGGGCTAAGCTGGCCTCTTATATCCTACAGTTACCTCAATGCTGTTTTCTTTGGCTCATACGGCTTCATGCTGAAGAAACTTGACTGTCATGAAGACCCTGAGAAACGACCAGAGTATCTGAAGACTGGCATAGCTGCTGGGGTTGGGTCAATGGCACAGCTGATCTTTGCCTGTCCTATCGAAGTTGTCAAGGTCACTTTACAGTCGCAGATCCCTCATACCCATGACAGTAAGTCATAGACTTACTGTATCAGTCGACAGTGCCAATACTCATAGATACCTTTTACATGATTTAGCAGAAAAGTCTCTCTTGAAACACTACCAAATAACAAAATGATTAATACTCAACCCCAAAACAAAAAAACCTTGTGGTAAAATTTGAAAAAAAAAATTGACACTATTTGACTCTTCTTCATGACAATCACTATCCATATTATGTTGATCCAAATTTGTCTTACGCCCAGAGCAAATCAGTTGGAAGTCACCCCGAGCGATCGCGAGTTACGGCATTTTAAACTATTTTCCGACTCAGATACCAAATTTCTTTTCGGGTTAGAAAAGGTTGAATTTTCGTTTTGTCAAAAACAAACAAAACATTTCGGTATCTCAGTCAGAAACTAGGTAAAAACAGCTGTTACTGTCTTCCCGATTGACTTCCGGCTCATGTACCCTGGGCGCGAGACATTTAATCTTCAGCTTTTGATAGCCATTGTATATTGTTTTCATCAAATACTGTTATCATTTCATCATGAAATTTATTTGAGAAGATATCACTTTAAATTTTATCTCATGTCAATTTTTATGCTGTATTTCAGTTGGAGAAATTAATTATTTTGTCATTGTTTCAATTTTCTGAATTAAATGTGCATTAGATATGTTTATAGATTTCATAGTTCCTTTGTCTGTTGATTCCAGTTCCTGCTAATGTTCAAGTGGCCAAATACTACAAGGGACCTCTGGAAGCTGTCAGTAGCATCATAAAAAAATCAGGAATTGTGGGAATGTACCGAGGATTTCCTACGCAGCTTGTGCGAGACATCCCGGCAGGGATACTGTATATGGTGATGTTTAAATTTATCCAGTACGAGAGCCTTATGAAGACACCAGCAGTACCTAGTCAGGTTGTCAACTTCATCGGAGGCGGAATCGCTGGCGTGTGCAGCTGGCTCATCATCATGCCTTTTGATGTTGTGAAAAGCAAACTACAAGCTGATCCTCAGGGTCTCATGTACAAAGGGTTCTGGGACTGTGCTCGGCGGGTCTACACAGCAGAAGGTATTAAAGCATTTTTTCTAGGCCTTGTGCCCATGTCTGTCAGAGCATTTCCTGTCAATGCTGTTACGTTGATGGTCTACACAGAAACTTTGATCTATCTGAAGAAAATTGAACATATAGAGGATTGAATATGTCCTAAATTGTTTTACTGATGTTTCCATAAAAAATTTGTGCCTAATTAGTTTTGCTGCTTAACTCTTTGAATCCTGGTCACCAGTGCCTGGAAAACACCTATCCCTGGCCTTCTGGGCCAAGAACACACATTTCTCGTTTCATGTTCAATATCTTTTGTGAACACAAGCCTCAAACGCTATAAGGGTGGCAGACATTTGTAGTCACCGTAGTCCTAAATGTCCCTGCCCCAAAGTGACGTATTCGATCTATTTTCACTGTAGTGGACATATAGGACCGGTGGGAGTGTGTCAGCCTGGTCTACCGGGCTGTAGGGAATATCCTACCTGAAAAGCTGCCCAGTTTTCCGGGCTGTAGGGAATACCACACCGGGAAAGCTGCCCGGTGTATCAGGCTGTAGGGTTCGGCGGGTTAAGGAAATATGGAAGATTATAAAATTTAAAATAGTTCACAAATTTTTCAGTTAGTTCTGAAATAACATTTGGTTTAGGTAGCTTAGTATTTGCATGTGTTAACAAGAATTGTTCAACAAACGTAATTTCACATCCTTACAGTGATTTTTTTTTTTTTTTTCCAAACTTCATGCTGGCATTATTTGTCTTAAATATTATGTAAATAATTTTGCAGGTACCTTTAGAAACTTAACCTCATTAGATACCAAATAGAATGGTATGGCTTGTGAAAGTAAATGCATAACTTGAAGTGTAAATGAATGAAATAATTTTCTTTAAAAAATCTCTGGTACTTCTAATCTTTTCCGGTGAATTTGACATATTATATGAGACGCGACACGATGAAATCAGGCACTCGTCAAATTTAGAGCATATGGAGTTATTGGTATCACTGTGAAGATTATTCATTTCCCTTTCAGTGTATGAAAAAAGTATTGGTCTACC
>JBCAUA010227534.1:0-20663 GCA_038406235.1 Peronia verruculata | reverse complement strand
AAAATTTAAATATTGTTGTAATGATGAATAATAATTTCATCTGCCAGCCAACATCGACATGGCCGCAGAGAGTAAGACTGCTGGTGCCAGCGCTACAGTGGCCAAGCCTCAGCGACTCTCCGCCACAAAGATCACCCTAGACCTGTTGAAGACTCGTGGTATTTTTGGCCTGTACCAAGGATGCGGTGCCACCGCTCTACGAGACATCACCTTCTCTGCCATCTACTTCCCATTGTTTGCTAACCTCAACAAATTGGTAAATCGTCATTCAGCTTCTTTTAACATATACAGTTTTAAGTCTTGGCCAGGAAATCATCCATGATGCTAAGATAAGAAAAATAAGATAGGACAAGAGGAAAAGATAAGTGAAATTTCATTCATATTACAAAAATGTCTTAAAATTAAGACGACTGCCCACCGACAACAGACCAAAACCCTTTGAACCCTGGTCAACAGTGCCTGACAGAAACCCTGTCCCTGGCCTTCTGGGCCTAGAACGCACATTTCTCACTTCATGTTCAATATCTTTTGTAAACACAAGCCTCAAATGTGATCATGATCGCAGACATTTGTAATCACTGTAGTCCTAACTGTCCTTGCCCTAAAGCGACCTATTAGATCTATTTTAGCTGTTAATAGACCCATAGGACTGGAATAAGTGTGTCAGCCCAGTCTTCCGGGCTGTGGGGAAATATCTGCCTGGTCTACCAGGCTGTAGGGTTAAGCGGGTTCAAACAAGTTGAAAAACAATATGCAGAACTTGGAATTGAGTGAATAATGTAAACTAATATCACTAGCCAAATTTTCAAGCCTGCTTGGCTCTTCATCGGGCCAATAGTGAAAACATGTGAAATGCAAATTAGGTATTGTTGAATGAAATTCCATTCAAAGTTGATGAGACAAAATGAAATTCCATTCATAGTTGATGAGGCACAATGAAATTCCATTCATAGTTGATGAGACAAAATGAAATTCCATTCACAATGAAATTCCATTCATAGTTGATGAGACAAAATGAAATTCCATTCATAGTTAATGAGACAAAATGAAATTCCATTCACAATGAAATTCCATTCATAGTTGATGAGACACAATGAAATTCCATTCATAGTTGATGAGACACAATGAAATTCTATTCATATTTGATGAGACGTAATGAAATTCCACTCATAGTTGAACAGACACAATATATATGTAAGGTACATTCATGCAGACAAAAATATCATTCACAGCATTAGATTGAGACAGACTCAAGGAACATTGTCACAGTTATTTCAGAAAAATCCATTGCTATCACTGTGAAAAATATCAGTAAAGTGTAGCAAAGAAATATAAAGAAACTGGAGCAAATGTTCCATTCCTGTATTTATTTTTTGTTTGTTTGGCATCACTTGTGTGGCATTATCAAGTAGATGCTGTCAGTGCATCTTTTAGTAACTTGCTAAAGTGTTGTTTAGGGCAGTTTTAAAAACTGATATTTGATTTGTCATCCTGTATTTATGTTTTTTTGTTTGGCGTCATTTGTGTAGGGCAAGCGTCGTGAGGGCAGTGATCAGGCCGTCTTCTATCATTCTTTCATCTCTGGTTGTGCTGCTGGCTGTACTGCATCGTTCATGGTCAATCCATTCGATGGTGAGTTTCCAGCTTCTTACTCTACATTGTGGCCCTTTGTTCCCGAGCGGAACCGGAAGTTTTACTTACTAATTCTACACAGCATGAAAATTGTTTAGCATCAACACCACACTCTAGAAATTTTACAGGAGAGAAGAACTTGGTTTCATTCAAAGGCTCCTGAGGCCTTTTTTTTTTTTTTTTAAGTTATTGAAGTAAGGCCACTTAAGTTATTGAAGTACTTTAACCACTTTAACCATGATAATTTGATTCAGGGTTGTCAAGTTAGAGGAAACCAGTGAAAAAAAGAAAGAAATTGCTAATATAAGTATAACATCACATTGAATTTTAGAGGTATGAAATAAATGATTTCTAAACTGGATTTTCCTAGATTTTTTTTATCATATTCTTTGAACTTTTGTAGGTATAATTGTCAGCATATTATCTAGATTTTTGCTGGGGTGGCTATTGATATCTCAACAAGAAAAACGTTTTTGATGAATTTTCAAATGTTACATACATTTAAGATGAATACTGCAAAATTTTACGTTTCTTTGTGGAAAAATTAACTTTTTCTCAGAGTTGTTGCTAAAAATCCTGTCAGATTTGTATTATTATAAAAAGACACTGTATGTGAGTTTTCATAACAGTTATTCATAAATTTTGGAGAAGATTCAGTGCTTGTGTTTCAAAAAAAAAAAAAAAAGAATATTTTGAGGTAAACCCATTTGAAACTTTGCAAATGTCCTCTGTTTGAAAAAACTGTCTGATAGCATACTAAAAATGTTGAAACATTCCTGCTTGATATTGCGGTCCATGATCCTTTGCTTCCTTTTCCAAGCATTCCTGGATGGCTGACCTGATCTTTTTGAGTGTAGTAATAAATGTCATATTGGGCTCTGATCCCTTATTTTTGGCATTATATCTTTACTGTGTCATGTATTTACTTCCACATGTTCAAGGGATTTACTTGAAATCTCACATACATAATTAATAATGCGTGAGAGAGATTGGAGGGTAATCTTGATAACCAACTTAGATTTTTTGAAAATAAATTAATAGAACCTGTATTCAGCAGAAATTACAGATTTTTCCGTAAATTTTACCTCAAATTGAAAATCTAAAATCTCTGGAAAAAAAACTTGACCAGATACCAAACACTACTTGCAGTCAGTTTTTCTTTTGTTGTTTTATTCCTGCATTTATGCCAAGTTTCATGGTAATTTCTCCAGAGATAATAAAGTAAACAGAATATTTGTTCAGAAAAACCACATTTTGAGATGGTACTTTATGAGGTGTCAAGTCTATTTCACCTTATAGGGTCAAGAGGTGCCCATCTCTGGGTTTAGGGGTATTGGTAGATATGGTCTTAATCAATAGGAGATCATTGTGCTCAGTCCTATTACTTCCCTTTACCAGACAAAAGAGGAATTGAACTACCAGTGCAAAGAGGACAAAACTCACTTTTGCGCCCTTGGCTTGAAACATACACCATATAAAATTCCCCAAAAATTATGATGTAAAGTGAATGTTTTCTTCATATTGTTTTAATTTTTATCAAATTTTTTTGGTGATCAGTCTTTCGAATGGCAAGCAGTAAAAGGATTTTTTTCTTTACACTGCTTGCTCAACACATCTTTTGTCTGGCAAAGGGAAGGAAAAGTCTGATCAAAATGATCTCCCTGTACACAAGTCCCTCTTTTAGAAAGGCCAGATAATCTGCAAAACTATCTCCCATTTGCTCAGTGCACACTGTGACCACTAACGTATAACTTGATGATCTAGCCTTATAATGTAGAACCAAAGAAATCGAGACCTGGAGCTCAGACACCTTAGTATGGACATATTTATATTCACTTGCTACATCAAGTGTTACATTCAGAAAAGAGTTTTCAGAAGAATATGAAAACCAAAAATTAAATCTCTATTTTTGGCAGAAACACAAAAATTCTCATTTAATGTAATCTGTGCCAGGATCATTTTCAGTGATAAATTTGAGCTGTTCATTTTTTACTTTGACTGCATCTTCTCTCAGTTGAGTTGCCAAGTTTTGGCATAGATGGCAACTGGAGGCCAAAATGAAATTGTTAAGTGGTCAGGTATTCTTTATTTGTGAAGTGTTCAGTTTATTTTAATTTGGACCATTTGTTTTCTTTACCAGGTAGCCGAGTTTTTTTTTTTTTTTTCCTACATTACAAGTGAGGACCAGTTTTAAATTGCCAAGTGGTAACCTTAATTAATTAATTTTGTGTTTTCAGTTGTGAAAACTCGTCTTCAGACGCTACACAAAGGGAAAGGAGAGAGAGAGTATGCAGGGATCATTGACTGTTTCAGGTGGGTGTGTCAAGCTTTTGTTTATTCTTGTACAGGCTTAATTCAACTGTAAATCCTGCAAGCATTTGACAGTGGTGAGACACAATGACTAAACTCAGTAGTAAATCCTGCAAGCATTTGGCAGTGGTGGGACACAAGCTTGAGGAACATCCAGGCTCACATTGTGATCTCCTCTGTTTCTATTGGACTGCACTGGAGTTTTATGATTTTAGAGCAGGTTGTTTGAGAAAAACACCCTTTGTCAAATTTGAAAATCAGAATTTTTTCATGAAAGCTGGAAATGTTCTTATTCAACTAGATGCTGCCAGTGCATATTTTAGTAACATGCTAAAATGTGGTTTAGGACAATTTTGAAAGTTTAATATTTGATCTGTCATTGAAGCAGAGACACTTGTGCCTTTAGAATCTATTGGTGTTGCAGGGTATGATAGCACAAACGATTTCGTTCCATGTTGATTTTATCAGTGATATCAGCACAAACTTGAGATATATTTATGAAAGTAATTGTGCAGCAAGCAACAAGTTTTACTAAATGTTTCTAGTGACCAGCAAATGATTTTCATTCAAATATTAGCTCTTCTTGGTCATTCTTTATGGTGAGTGGAACCTCAGCAGTGTGAGTAGTCCCCCTTTTCTTTTGATACTGGCCATACAATGCTTCATAACCTCTCATGTCAGATTGTTTGCCTTGAGTTCTGTGTACAGGCTTTGCATCCAAGTCTGTTTAGGGTGCACCTTCCATCTTAGGCTGATGGCCTTCAGTTCTGCATGCAACTTCTGGGTTCAAACTGTTTAGGATGCCCTCATTTTCTCTTCTCTTACGGGTTCCGGTTCAAGAACCTGTCGAGTGACATTTGCTGACTCTCTCCACAAGGCAGGCCCTGCCCCATACCCCATTTTCTTCTCTCAATCTGTATCTTCATAGACTCATTTTATTTTCATATTTTATTCCTTTAAATTATGTTTATTTACTATATTAAATTGAAACTTCTGAATATTTTTTCGTGTGTTTGATCAGGTCTGTGATGAAGTTTGAAGGCCCAAAAGCATTCCTCAAGGGAGCCCTGTGCCGTATCTTGGTGATAGCTCCTCTCTTTGGTATAGCACAGACAGTTTACTACCTAGGTGTGGCCGAGTTCTTGTTGGGCTTGAAGAAACCATAGAGATGTACAATTGTCACCTGTTGAACATGGCTGTTGTCTTGTGTACCAGTGTCTGCTTGGAAGGGGAACCAACAAAACCTGTGACCAGAGTGTGGAACCATCTCTTCGCCTGACATCACTGAAATGATTGTGTTCGCCAGAACTCTTATAATGTGTCAACGAAGATTCATTGTTGTGTATTGTTTTATGCTTATAAGAGTCCTTTTGATAAAGTCATCAAGATCCAGACTGATATTAGGACAGATCAGTGACATGCATTTATGGGTGATTGATTTGTTTTAGTTTTCTGTATGCCATTGTGAGAGTTACTAGCTATTCAGTCAAAGCCTGTCTTAGCTGTCCAAGATGTAGGACAATTTTTTAAGTTATAAAAAATGTTGTTTTTTTTACTTCAGATAATATTTTATGTCAGCAAAGTTGACATTATCCATTGATTATTCCTGAATATACATAGAACAGATGCCTGGATCCCTTTGACCTTTGGTATTGACAATGTTGAAAAAAATTATGCATTCAAGCGCACCAGTTTTTCAGACAAACAACTGTGTTAACTCCATAAATGTTGGGTCACTAACAAGAAGAACTTATAGAGGTCAAAACAAATATTGAGAATCAAATAAGTAGGCCAACAAGCTTATATTAATGGCAAACAACTCTGTTGGTCCACATTTAATGGCCAGCAGTGCATGATTGGTTTGGAAAGAAGAGCCATAAGGCATCAGTTTTAGAGGCTCGACACTTTTAGGGTTAAATTTAATGCCGGGGCTTCGATTGCAGCCAGACAAGCTTTGCAGTAACACATAAATAAGCTATTCTTAGCAGGTGGTGCTGGTCAAGCTCTGTCCTTACAGTCTGATAGAACACAGTAACTGAGAAATGGCAATGCTTGCTGTATAGTTTGCAACAGCTTGTGGAAGGCTAAGAAATTTCTTGCCATGACCATGACTGACTGGCCTCTTTTGACAAAAGTTTGCTTTTGTGAAGACGTAATACATGGGCTCTGCTGCAGTCAGGACATGAGCTGAGAATCTCTCTATATAATATTGTAATACATTTTGACTTTCAGATACCATAGGGAGAAGTCTTGCGAGAAAACAAACAAGAACACTACTCACACAGTGATGTCAGTATGAAATCATGTATTTTATTTGGTGAAATTGTAAAAAAAAGTGCATTTTATTGCAAAGATATTTATATTTAGATGTACAAAATGTATATGTTTGAAATATAGACATAATGTTACATTGTTTAGTTTCAGCGAGAATAGAAATATTGAATTTGTTGTTGAAGATGTTACATGTACAATAATGTATGCTAACCAGAAAATAGATGTTAATATATGAGACGCGACACGATGAAATCAGGCGCTCTTCAAACTGAGCCGACTAGAGAAATCATGTGTTTTTCAACAGTGAATGATTTTTTAACGTATTTTTTGTTTCTTTACCAAACCCTTTTATATCAATCTAAAAATACATTTCAGAGTTCAACTGACTGAAATAGACCGAGTAAAGGCCCAAAAATTGTAATTTAGTGGCATGGCCTAACAAAGGTAGAGAAGGATTTATAAAAGTGATTGGCCATTTTCTCACTAAATTCAGCTGCAGCAACCGGTCCCCCCCTTCGTCTTTAAATGCCAATATTTCAACTTCTACTTAAGGTAAACCAATGCTGTTTTAACACACTGAAAGGGAAATGAATAAAGGGAAATGAATAATCCTCACAGTGATACCAATAACTCCATATACTCAAAATCTTACGAGCGCCTGATTTCACCGTGTCGCGTCTCATATGAAACTGGCAAAGAAACAAAAGGCACAGTCAAACTGAATTTAATGATAACTGTCAGTTCAAATATCAGTTGGTATTTCTACAAGACATGAGAGAAAGCAATATTAACCAAAATCTCATGGCTTGCAAAAATCTTTTCCAAATTATAGAGCCAGGCTAAAATTATGATCGCTGTTTGGAAATTTGAGGCTTACACGTAGTTAAGATACACAAGATAGCCAAAAAACTTAGGACTTTGCCTATGTTGATAGCATAGTGACTGAAAGTTAGTACATATGTGTAATTGATCAATGGCTAGCATTTGATTTATTCTTGACATATTCTCATACACATGACTCGTTGTTCTCACTTATCCTCTGTATTTAAGCTGAGACCAGTTATTGTATTTATATCTTCATTGTATCTTAATGTTTGTTGCTAGATTGAGGACATGTGTTTTATTTAGAAGCCAACATGATCTTGCTCTTAGAATTGAAAGGGTGCATGCATACTAAAAAATCTCAATGAAAACTAACAACATACATATTCCAGCATTTGCTCACTTTTCAGCCAAGAGTTATCAAAACATCCATGGATGTTTAATGTTAAATGAGAGGAAACTAAGATGAGAGACTAAGAAATGAAACATAATCTCGAGAATAATAACAATAAAGGGGGCTTCTCAAGATATTAAATACTCATTTCAAGCAAGTTTTTAGCGGCGATGATAGGTTTGAAAATGAGGACGATAGCTTCAAAGAGCATCTTTAAGGGATCAATCTGGAGTACAGCGTCCATTCATCAGTGAGGTCAGTTGTGTCTTAATAATCATGAGGAATATCTCTAAAGTCTGCCTCCAGCGATATCAAAGAAAATATATGCAGGTTTACACCCATTTGTCGGGAATTTAAAATCAGAATTTTATGCCGTTGCAGTTGTGTCACACGGCCTTTTAAGAGAATTCATTTCTGTGATGTCTTTCATGAAGCAACCAAATATGGTGAAAACTCATTTATGAAAATAGCAAATACTATGTGTCAGGCAAGTTATTCATCTTTGTGAGAACATGGACAGAGATACCAGTGACCGTTTTATTTTTCTTTTGTTGTTTTTTTTTAAAAAGTTTTTATAAACATCTAGCATTTTGTAATAATAATTAATGTTACATATCTCTTTCCAGGAATTGCTCATGAATTGTAGGTAATAGAAATGAAATTGAGGATAGTTATTTGAAATGTGTATCTTTCATAGAGCTCAATTTTTTAATGTAATTTTATTTGATGTATAGATTTGTGATAGAAACTGTTTTTGCCTCTGCTTTCTGTAGTGATAATGCAACCCGGTTAGTCACACTGTTATGACAACAATTCTTGTCTTTGTGGGACTTTATTCCATGTAAAGTTGAAACAATTCCTCCACGTTGCAGTTCACAATATATTTGCTATTACGGCTTGTTTGTGATGCTTCTTTTTCTGAAAGTGAATTTTTTTGGGGATGTATGATTTTCAAAGTTTTCATTTGACATTGTTCACAGGCTCTCAAAGTACTTTCTTCACTTTTTTTTAATATTGTTGTTGTAATCATCTTTTTTATTTCTGAGTTTTTGCTGGTGATATTGTGTCCTTATTCATGTGATTTCTTATTAGAGAACAGTGAGGGCCAGTATTTGAGATTGTTTTCAAAGAGTGCTCGCAATGATCTTACAATGTCCAAAAAACAAACACTATACAAGATTATCAATCAAGCCTGAAATATCAGTCAGTCTTCTTGAGTGCCAGATTTCAATAGAGACATGTTTATTGATATCAGGGAGATCACAATGTAGGGTTCAAAAGGCATAATAAGGCGAGTAGTTTGTAACCAAATTGTATGTTTTATGGAAACTCAGTTTAAATGCAAACCTGATGAAACATTTATTCATAACAGAGAAATGATAACTGCAGGTAAAAGGCAATATTAGGATGATTAACTTTGAAATTAACTATATATTATTTAGAAGGTAATTTGAACACAAATGGACCGTGTCATTTGACACTCCTAGGGTAACTTGCAGAGCTCTGTATCCACCAGTAAGGCATTGAAATACAAGTACAAAATTGCTGTGTTTCATGCTTGCACCATGGAACATTGTAGTAGATCACACATTTGTTAGACCATACCAACAATAACAACAATACTGATTTTTAACCCCCCAAAAAAAAACAAAATGCCAAATGTGAATGACAACAAAAGCAGTAGGAGTTTCAGTACAGAAAAACAGATACATGTACTATCATGTGTGAGAAAATGACAATAGAAAAAAAAAAAAGCAATATGATGTTTTTGAAAATCTTACCTTTTCTTTTTCATTGCTTTTTACAAAAAATCAGAAATGCCATAAATGTAGTTTTCACTGTTTTAAAAGTGTATGAATTTGCATGTAAAATTTTCAATAGATGTATTTTCAATTGATATTATGCAATTGTCTGTAATGATATTGAGTTCAGGATTGCCATAAAAGTTAATCTACTTGTACATGGATGTGCATGACATGACAGTGTGTTTGTTGTTTTGTATTCAGCTGGTCTGATGAGCTGATGATTCTGCTCGATTATAAATGAATGCGACAACTTTTGTTGTTTAGGAAGGTTTGCATTTTTAGAGGATTAATAGACTACTCACCTTCTTGTTATCTCCATCTGGGTGATTCCTGATAAGTTGTGTACCCATCTCCTCCATTGATCCCAGTTGTTGGCTAAGGCCTGAATCTCTGCAGCCGTTTTGTTAATCCATTCCTGTGTGTTTCGGCCCATCTTTGCCTCATTTTTCGCCTCCCTTCTTCTGTTCCTCATGGTGCAGTTTTAAAATAGTCACCAAGTCTTATGTGTCCGAACCATCTCCAGTTTCCATTTCTTCACCTTGTAAGATTTTCAAGGAGACTAATGTGTTTTTGCATGGTGCCTGCAAGTCTGTCTTTGTGTAATATGGTCCAACTATGCGTATGAGATACCCAGGATTTTTCAGTAACATATTTTCAGATTTAGCACCCACATACATGTAGATATAACATTACTGACAACATTATTAGAGCTCATGCAAAATTTAACTCCACGGGCCTGATTTTTGTCAGACACACTTAGACGTAGCCTGCAACGTAGCCGAAAGCTGGAAAAGAAATGACACAAAGTGCATTATCAGTACCTCATTTTTGCAGTGTAAAAAATGAGCATCACGTCTTAAGAATTACAGTTAAGTGCAAGACCATGATAATAATACATGTCGTGGTATTAGTTATATTGTGGGAAATGGTAGAGACATCTATCAGTAAACTGGCATGTGAAAGTTTGATTCCAGGTGCCCAAATACAGTCTTGTTGTATTTATCTTGATTTGTTCAAATTGATCAGATAGCCAGGGAAAGAAATGGTGTAAAGCACTTTTTGAATATGACTTTTTTTTACAGCGTACAGTTTAGCATTATTTGTAAAGAGTGAAGTTCAGATTCATACTGCAGTAAGATCAGCTGTATGGTCTGAAA
Organism: Peronia verruculata; assembly: GCA_038406235.1. NCBI lineage: Eukaryota > Metazoa > Mollusca > Gastropoda > Systellommatophora > Onchidiidae > Peronia > Peronia verruculata. The sequence goes on along the minus strand of JBCAUA010227534.1, from coordinate 10,269 downwards.
TACAGGAGAGTCTCCCATCAATCTTTTTTGAAGTCAAAGTATGTGGAAGGTTTGTCTTCCTAGTCTTATGTCATTTTGAAAGACTGAACTTAACCAAACCTAGAAACAAACAATATTTGAAATGACTTGTGGTGTCCATGATATGGGAGAAGCCTTTTGTTTAAACTTCCTGTTGTTCAAAACCATCATTCACTGACACTTTCTGCTCTTTGCCAACTGGAGAAATGTGAGTCTGATGGACATAACAGCATGAGATGATGGATTAAGTATCTGTATAAGTCTGAGGTACTTTCCTGTGAAATGTGATCAACTTAGCCAATGGAGCCAGTATAATAGTTTGTATTTAACAAACTAACCTATATCTTGCCAGTAGATGGAATCTCATTGCTGTTCTTGTTGTTTGTTAATGTAGTAGGTACATTTTAACTGAATCTTGTATCAGTCAAGAAGATTTAAACATTGAATGCCAAGACACCGACCTAAACTCTGATTGCTCTTGGTTGTTATTTTCACAAATCAGAAGAGTAAAGTTAACACTGACTAACTTAAATAACAACATACATGAACGCTGCTTAAAAGCCTAGAAATAATCATAGTACTATCTTTATGACATCAGCAGACAGGCTTTAGGATGGAATCCATATAGAAAGAATTAAGGTTAGGTTCTTCGCCCCACATAGGCTTTCTCAGAAAGACATACTTAGATTGGATGTGACCTTCAGAGGGATTGATTAGTGAGGAAATGAATGGTAAAATTCATTCAAATTGGGGACTACTTTTTTTTTTTTTTTTTATGGTTTTTCTCCTTTGAACTGTGTGGTGGGAAGGATGATGGGTAAAGTGGATGGCAATAATGGCCCATTAAGATTTGTATGGCAATTTCTCTCTTTGCAATACAAGAACATTGGATTGGTTTTGCTACGTGTTTAGCCACAATGGATTTGTTTGATAATGCTGTTAGTTACACATACATGTACATGTAGAAGTTTATGATTCACATTTTTTGTTGTCAGGTGGTGAATTCAGAAGTTGTTTTGCTTAAAGTAGTAATGTTATGATATTTTACGTTGCATATCAATACATAAGTACAGTATATGGTATTTCTAACAATTCTAATTTTTTATTTTTTTTTAACATATAATAACGAGATTGCGAGTAACATGGTAACATTGTCTTAGTAACATAATAATAATTTCTAGCCATTTATCAGGAAAATATCTGTGTTTTTGATAGTATATCTAATCATAAGTTAGATATTTAACAGTGACCATACGATCCAGTTTTAGGATTGCGCCAGATATATTTTCTGCAGTTGTGAATAAGTGTTCTCCTTTTTGCATAGTAAAGAATTACATGTACTTTATCCCCATTGTTTTTGTTTTTAGTAAACTGTGGTGAATGACTTTTCCTTGCTGTTCACTGCAGAAAGAATAGCTTTTCACATTTTATTTAGAAAACAAACAAAAAAATTGTGCACAAAAGCTTGATGTTTTCAGACAGGTATTTTCTTGTAGTGAAGATCAGACTGGTGTTATTTAAGTAGAAAAAAAAGATGCCTTCCCAGCTTTGTTTTTCTCATAGTAAAGATTAGTTATTATTATTCATTCCTCAGTAAGAAGAGTATCTTTCCCACTCATATTTATCTCTCATTAAAAATAACTTTGTTTACAATATTTATCTTATCTGTTCATAACAAATGCCTTGTTTTGTGTAATAGATAATAGTTTTCTCTCATGAAGAGCAATTTTCCAAATGAAATATTTCTATTTCAGTTTTTTCATCATTTTGAATTTGCAATATATTTTCCATATTTTCCACGCAATAGACAAATATCTTCATATTTTTTATTTGGTTGTCTTTCTCAGATATATTCTGTTGACCATATGTTTATTCCCAAAAAGTGTTAGCAGAAATTACTGTGGTGTCAAGACATCTACTTGTCAAGATTTCTTTTTCTTTGGTGTTCATAGTCATGTTGAAAAAATGGCAATTCATACTTTGAGATGATGGGTGTAAGTAAACACTTCCTGTTTCTTTATTGTGTGCTGTTTGGAAGGGAGCCTAATACATGTACGTCGACATACAAAAAAGTATGATGAGCAGGTCTTAAAACCTCATTGACTCCTTGACCCTCCTAGGGTTAATTAACTCTTTCCGCAGGAAATGTAGTATTTATATATATCAACAGGTGTTTACTTACACCCATCATCTCAAAGTGTGAATTACGGTGCAAGCGATGCATCTCAGATACAGGACAATGTATTTAAAATTGATTATTGGCATCAAAATTTTACAGAAGAGTACTTTTTCTAATCTCAGAATAACCAATATAAAAAATTTTTAAAAAACCTATAAATCTCATCTCTTTTGGGCTGTCATACATACAATGTTGAAATTAGTACATGTATGTTTCTCTGTTTGTGTATTGGAAGTTGTCATTTTGCTCAAAGTTCCATAAATGGTTCACTGGTGATAACTATTAGCTCTGAGTAAGGACAGTGTTTTGTTATCATTGGTACAAATGCTGTGAAGTTTATTATATCATCCTTATAAGAAATGCTCGTCACTGTGGGTAGGAATATTTCTGACATTTACATTTGCACCTTAATTTTTTTTATTTCTCAATTTTTTTTTTAAATTTTTATTTTTTTATTTTAAAAATTTTTTAAAAACTATTTTCCTTTTGGTTTCTTCGGCCTTGGTTCCAAATGTTTGAAAGGTGACCTTGATACTTGTGTTCTCTCAGCTTCCAAGTTATAAACATGTATTTCTCAAGTCAGAAATGTTAGTCTGATTTCATGAAGAAAAGAGGAAAATAATCTTACATCATTTTTTGCCTTAGGTGCAGGTAGTTCAATTTCAAATAGTTAATACATTATGCAAAACAAATTCTGAAACAAGTCAACAGTGAAGATTTCAGAACAGTCAGGTTGGTTTTCTGGCAAATGGTAAAAATTTAAGAATTAAATTCATTCAGCTGGTTTGGAACCTGTGATGAAAATCATTACATATAATAGTCCACTAAAGTTATGTCAGTACTTCATTAAATTCAGATTACTTTATTTGCACTCTAAATGAAATAGTGTCATCTCTTTTCAGTGCTTATATTGGTTATCTGTAACAACCAGGCATTTGGCAGGAACATAAATTTTTATCCCTGTGGTATTTTCCATTGTTTCAGTGCCTGGTCTTTTAAGTATAAGTAAAAAAAAAAAAGATTTTCTTTCTTAATGTATAAATTGTGCATATGCTGTATGGTTTCAGAAATACTCTGCAGTGCAATTATTTAACACATCTTCCAAGCCAGTTCCTCACTGGTCATATTATACTAAGCAGAATTGTCAGAGTGAGAGAAAAAAATGATTGTAATGCACCACCAATTTGCTGGATAGAAAAATAAAAATAGGCATCCATTTCAACTCATCATATGTTTGTATTACAGCTGGGTTGTATATGTATGTACATTTAGTTGAATGTCTGTTTTAGTTTTAAAAGTACCTGAGCCCTGATATTTGGTTAGTTAAGCCATTGCCATTATATAATATTTCACAACAGCTTCCAGTTTTTCCTGGTACTAGATCTCCAGTGCAATGCACACACACTGTTGTATGAAAAAGTATGGAAACAAAATAAATACATGAGTAAATAAGTCCTGTTGTTTTTTTCCTCTTTTTTGTTTGTTTTGTTTGTAATTTGTTGCTGTTATTGTTGTGGGTGTCAATAAATAAAGCACACAAAACATGAAACAATTACTGAAAAACAATTTATTTTACATGATGCCATCTTAAAAAGTTTCAGTTACAACTGTTGTAACAAAACTCAAAAGATACATCTTTAACACACACTCTTACAACATTTAAATGTATCATGAGAAATATGATTTATGAAAATTAACATTATCATTTTTTACAACATTTAAATTTATCATGAGACATATCATTTATGAAAATTAACATTTTTTATGTACAGATACACATATTTCAGAAAAATTCCACAAAACAGCTATGTTAATAGTTCCATCTAAGAGCTGATCTCTTGAAAATGTTGCGCTGGTGTATTAAACACTTGCCCATGGTGACTAGTGACAAAAATACTACATATGCAAAAATACCTGACTTGATACTTTTTGATACTTGCTTCGGTTCAGTAGCTGGACACTCATGTCTACAAAGTGATTCTGCTAAGCTAAATAAATATGTATATTCTTTACATCTATACATATAACATGTTAACAGAGAAGGTCTCCCTGTAGCTACTGGGGTGAACATTTTCTTAAATTTCATTTCTGCTTAAAATTAATAAAGTGCTCAATCACACTATTTCTGACCTTACTATTTATACCTTGACACTAACACCTATAGAAATCGCCATTGATCACAATAAATAATGAATTAGGCCAGTGTTCTTGTTTTCCTTCTTTCCAAATAAGTCACTGTGATAAGTTTTAATTTTTTTTAACAAAAATTCATCTGTCTCTATCTACTTGATATCCATTTTCATTCCCAAGTAGTTCTTTCAGTTTTTTGCCTTCCTGACAAAAGCTGATCTACTGAGCAATAAAGTTCACTGTTAACATACAAAACTGTTCAAACATTCAACAAGCTCAGTGCTATTCATGCCATGGGGGCAGCATTTTTCAAATTTCATAGGATTTTCATATTTATAGTAAGTACCTAGTCATAACACTCAGTGGTGACTGATCACATTTTATATAAAATAATATCTATTTCCTTCCAGATATAACAAACAATTCAAGCTATTCTGTAAATATTTAATGTACCATTCATATCATCAAGAGCCCTTTCTAATACACTACAATGGCCTTCGCTTGGTTAAATTCTCTTGGTTGAAACCTAAAAATAGTGATGTTGCAAGGTTTTTGGGTTTTTCTTCTGGAGAAAATTACTTATGACTTAACATATTTAGAAGCTGACAGAGATGCCTCCAAATCCTTCAGAGATATAGCTTACAGACTGAGTGACACCTACTGTTGTCACATAAGCAGTACTTCATGACAACTGCAAGATTAGCAGTCAAACTACTTGGCCACACCTGGTAACATAAGTGAATCCGTAGCATGTTCAGTCACTATAATTTAGAATCTCAAAATAAAACTCAATGCATTATGAAAGCTCCTGCCATTTTTGAGATGTTTCAATACTATGAGGTGTGAAATGCATGTCATGATCATAAGATAAATGTCAAAGTCATCTCTTGACTATTTTGAGAAAAATTGAAAAAAAAGAAAAAAAAGCACTTTCAATTCCAATTCATCATATTACATAGCACCTTTTATTTCAGATGGTGCCACTGAAAGCTTTTATTGGGAACAATTGCTTTAAGAGAAGTAAGTGAAAGATTCAAGAAACTAAATTTGGTTGAAAACTGACTTAGGCAATTATCCTACGGGTATGATAATATAGCTTTAAGTCCTATTACTTTAAAACCAGGTATGTTACACACTCTGCCATATTTGCAAAGGCTAGTCCTGTGCTGTCCAGTCCTCTACTGCCCCCCAAAAACACTATAAATACAAATACAAAAGATGTCCAAGAATAAGTTTTAGCTATGGCAAAACACAGGGGATGTAATCAAAATCCACTGTTTTTTTCAAAACATAAATCTGAATATTTACTATCATTTGTATTTCCAATCATCATATGTATCGTGGAGACATAAGTTACACCTGATGGATTCAGAGCTAATATAGGCTACAGCTTATAGCCTTTACGCTTTGTGAGAGATTAACGTTAAAACTATCAGAAACAGCAGGTTTACATTGGTTATAAACATTTCCCCATCACACAGGTAACACCAGGTTGTTGAGCAGCTCCTTGATGGCTGGCAGAATAGCACACTCATTGTTGTGGTTCTGTTGCTGATAATGCTCAGCAAATCTGTTCAACATGGTGCTGACTGCCTGCAGGGAGGGCGTGTTCACATTGGCCTTTTCCACTCTTGACAGTTTGTTGCTGGCCCTCTCGTACAACAGAGGCACCACAATGGACTGCTCACCAGAGCCGATATTCAGCCCTATGCGTGTCAACTGCAGCTAAATTATAAGAAAGAAGAAAAGAAAATGCAAATGGAGAGCAGGTTTTCAACACTAAGCCCAACATGCTTTAAAATGTTGTTCATGTATTTAGAGCATAAAAGTATACATTTTCAAAAATAACTTGCATCTGAACAAATGCAAAAACACAGCACCACATCTGATATAACGTGACTGAAAAACAAAACAAAGAATGAAGTTCTGTGTGTTTACTTTTCATTACTATTACAACATGTATTAGAACTGACCAGCATGGGGACTTCATAAAAAAAAAAAAATACAGTCAAGCACACAAAACTCAGAAATGGAAATCTTGAATTCATTAAAATGTCAAACAACGTTATCGGCCCTGTTTAGATTCCTGTTTTCTTTGCACTAATAGCACAGATTTCTTGAATTTTCAACATGGATCTGTCAATCAATCTTATCATCATCTACCGGATCTCAAAACGGCAGAATGTCTGATTACACCCATTTTCTTTTGTCTGGCCTTGCTTGCCCCAGGACATTACTGATAAGAGACAGGCATGCATGAGTGGTAGGGGTAGGCAGTGTATAACGCAGGTCTAAATTTGGGTTTCATTTATGCCATCAGGATAGTGTGGTGTGGTTATTGAGAAGGTGGTGGACTAGGCCACATATGCTGTCTGTATTGCAAGGAATAGGCACAGCCTAGATAACACATGCACGCACAGCATTGTCGCAGTGTAACGCACTGTCCGAAAGACAATGGATCATATTATGTAGATGAACTGAGGGGCGCCAATTCTAAGGTAGCAGTAAGATTGGACCACACAAGTATCATCGTGGCTATGTCCCCCTAGCAGTCCTGCTCTTTCTTCATAAAAAAAAAAGGCCATCACAAAAATCTCTAATGACGGAAATCCCATCACATTTTCCCATCCCCAAGAAAGTTGAGTTTTTTCACTTATTTCACTGTAATAAAATGTGAACAGAGACATGATCACATACAAAGACACAATGCAAACACAAAAAGGGTTCTCTTAATTTGCAGTCAAGACCCCCTACACTCTGGAAGTATGGACATGGTTATCAAACCTAAAAAATTATTTTTCTGTGTAGGTCTCATGGACCTCTTTGGAAACATAAGGCTATTTCTTGCACAAATAGCATCTGGGTAGTCTTCCTGGTCAATACGAAGCTGGCACCAAATAGTATACAGACAGAGCGGGTGGCATGGAAACAGATCCACTCTTTTTGCACTTTTGAACATATGTTTTGACACACCAGTGTTCACATGTCTCAAAGGTGATGTCGTCTTTGTCAGCAACTAAAACTTCTTCATGTAATTTTAAGTAAGCATTTATACAGGTAACCTATATCAACCACATACATGATCACAGAAAAATGACTACCTAAAACAAGCTTTGAAGGAAAAGTTCAATGTAATTTATAAGAAAGGCCAAAAATTTCTTTCTACCACATCTGACATTAAATGCATCAAAAACCCAAAGTAAAGCTGCAGGAAAACTCAGAAACATCCTTCCCTCAATTGATATTATTTGTAAACCTACCATAAAGATCATCTTTTGCCTGACCATAAAGGCTGGCACACCCACAGGTGAGATGAAGTGCAAGGAGGGTGGGATGGTCAAACACCACTGGACAGTCCATTTCATGGACCTGTCTGGCATCTGTAGAAATACAATAGAAAAAGAGTGATAAGAATTTGAGTATCTAACAGGAAGTCATCCACTCATGCATGAGAACATACACAAGTCTCCATCTGGTCAACTGGGGTCACAATGCATTGTAAAGCACTTTGAATCTGTACAGAACAAGTACACAACACCACAAGATAAAACCTTGAATTGTTTGAAGAACTGCAAGCCACTGTGAGAAAAATAAAACTTAATGGTACAGCCATATTTCAAGATCTACCAGCCTAAGTAAAACAGTACTACAAGGTGATAGGAACAAGAGAAAGATGACACAAGGAGAAGAAATGAATGGAGAATGTCAAAGAGTGAACATGACGTCAGCTCTGCCACAACCGAAAATCAGAGAAAAGATCCAGGATATGGACTAACTTATCTAACCAGGTGTCCTCAGTGGTGCCCCAATAGTACCTGTGAGCATGAGAGTCTGCATGATACGTGGATGAATGCTATATAGGTGCCCTCTACCATTATTATTATTATTAATTAATCAGCAGGGTCCAAATGTCTGTTTACAAATTATCTGGAATGTCTTTTCATAATTTATTATGAGTAACATTTTTCTACTGAATTATAATATTTCCAGCAAAACTTAAATAAATAAAAATATATATGTATGATAGCAGATGTATGATAACTAACATAAATATCAGGAAAACTCAGTTTTAATATTTAAAATGGGCTTCAGCCTTTACAGCACAAACAAACAAGTGGCCAAGAATGTATTTTTCTATACCTCCATCTCATTAGTGCAAAGGCGGAGCCCAGCCATCATGCATCATGTATAATATAGCACTGGATTTTTTCAGAATCTCTTTGTGAATACCTAGTGGTAATCAATGCTCCATTCAATTAAAATTGCCAAATATCAAATGGTAGAGACATTCTGCTTCTTTGTTTACATTGTAGAGTGCACTGCATTATGAACAGTTCACTACAACTTATGAGTGTAACATCATTGTCAAACAGGATAAAAAAAAAGAGATACTTATTAACTTTTGATGCATTGTAACCCAAAAGACAAATCGTTTTGTGTCTTAATTCCCAATGCAATTTCAACTTCCACTTGGCCAAGTTATTCAGTATATATGGAGATTTCGAATGAGTCCGCTAAACTCAGTTGCTAACTCACCAGCTCCAGTTTCATGATCTGAATGCAATCTTTGAGAATCCTGTAAGGAGCAGTGATGATCCTGCCCATGGCAACGAGAGCATTGTGCTTGTACGGTGGGCAGAACACTTTCCGGTCAAAGAACTTCTCCAAAATTTGGAGTTCTTCTGTGGTCCATTTGTCTTGATATTCTGGAAGACATAGTGAAAAAAAAATTTTTTAAATTGTAAGATGATAAAACAATCAAGATAAGACAACTGATAACTTTTTCATTTCATAGAATTAGCAGACTCACCCTTACCTGAAATATTCATTGGTAGACCTGCAATGAAGATCAAGCATTTTCATTCATATACATTTATCTGTTAACACTTTCTACACCACACACCAATATATTGGCGGGCTGAAGATTGCCATTAATACCACACACCGATATATCAGTATTTCAGAAAAACAACACTGAATTGATCCATATACACAAAGTTCCGCATTTTTAATGCCAAAAGTATCTGAAACTCAACACTGAGCATCCAGTGCTGAAATATGTCATAGAAGTGTGCAGGATTGTAGATTTTAGTAGGAAAGACAATCTGTCATGATCTTACCTTGAGTAGGAGTGATCTTCATGTGCAAGGACTGACAGTTGGTGCTGTTGAGAGCAAGTCTGAACTGCAGACTTTCCACCTTGAACGAGACGACACCGGGTTCACTGACTTGGACTGAGGAGATCTGAGAAAGTAAAGTCAATGAGGGTTCCTTAAGGGATCGACTCTTTATTTTGACAAATTTGGCTCAAAACAGTGTTTCTGACATAATACCATATTCTTGAACTGTGATGTTTTCTTGGTCTAACAATATATGGGAGAACATTTTCAGTGTTGCATTTCTAACCCAAAAACACAATAAGAAAAGACAATTTTCAACATCAACATTGAAAAGTTCTCATCCATATACTTTGGTATGGATGAAAAGGAATTTGACTCCCCTTTCACCATGTGACATAGGAAAAAGTCCCAAATAAACTATTTATATCTCAGAGCAAAACTATTTTAACTCTTATTTGATCTAGTTTTTCTCATTACTATTCACTGATCCCCCACCTCTCTTATTCATTGTACCAAATAATGGTACCAAATTTTGACTGGCCATTGCACTGTGGCTAAGACCCCTATACAAACACACATAGTGTGTAGTAACTTGGGTTACTTGATATCTCATACACTCTTGATATGATAACTCACAGGAGCCTCCATGTTGACCACACGAGCCATCTGTTTTTTCATGACTGTACAAGCAAAGAATCTCTCCAGCGGGGAGGCGGGTGTGTGTTGATCTGAGCCTTGGTGGGGCCCGGGGGTTGGGGTGAGCAGAGTGTCAAAGCCTTTGTGTGAGAGCACTGTAGGGATTGAGGCAGCCCAGGCTCTCTG
>JBCAUA010227424.1:5000-20671 GCA_038406235.1 Peronia verruculata | reverse complement strand
CCTATCCTAAAAAATTGTGTCTTCACTTTTTTTGGAGAGAAATAAATAAATAAATAAATAAATAAATAAATAAATAAATAAATAAAAGGTGTTAAAAGGTCCTCCCACACGAGGGTCTGAGGGTGTCGCTGCGTCGTTTTGGTCCCCCTTACTATTTTTGCTTGATATGCACAGGTCTCTATCGTCCCTATCTCACACTCTACTTTTCCCTACTCTATCAACACAGGGATGAGTCCTTCGGCCTAACACCTGGCTGAAATGTCTTTCTGTATATGCCCCAAAGCGTCAGTTAGGTCTAGAAAGTAATTGTCTTTCTTGGGCCAGATGCGTATAGATTTTGGTGAGAGATAGCTGATTCCTTCTCACTACTTCCTCAATTCAGCCACACCGTCTTTTGTTGTTGTTACTGTTGTTGTTGTTGTTGTTATTGTTGTTGTCTGAAGCCTGCCATTTTCACGCTGAAATGTCTTGCTACTGGCTGTTCAGAGAAAAAAAAAATCACAGCATATCCGAAAGATCTATCATTCATCTCCTTTGTAATGTTCTCTGGCTTGAAAAATCTTTTGAAATACAGCTTTTGGAAATGCTCAAAATCCCCAGCAGCGATTATTAAAGGGACCGTGTCCGAATAAAATCAGAAAGCCAATCGATCTTGTCCGTCACTGAACCAATGATCTCATTACTGAGGCCTGAGCATAATTACTGAGTTTGAGAGGTCAATTCTTCTTTGGAACGGAGCTCCTGAAAACGACAAGAGTAGCCGAATGCCTGTGCTGAAAGTCACTGTTAATAGAGTGAATGATCTAAGTCAGACATGTCCAAAGTCCGGCCCGAGGCATATTGCCGTCCGTGTTCAAATTTCCCCGTTCTCGGGGCCTCTGTAATCTTTCAAATGAATCTAGATACGTTTGCTCCTCCCGAAAGTTTTCCAGTCAAACTTTTTCATCATTTCATGAAACCCAGAGTGATTTTGGTAAAAGCTCATTTAGATTTATTTGTGTTCTATGAGAGGAAATGAAAAGTTGCAATAAGAATTAATTCATTAAACAGATCATTTGCATTGAATGTTAATGATTAAAAAAAAAATATATATATATATATATATATGCCAGACTGACTGGTCGGCCTCCAGTTATTTTCACTTCACCAGGTCAGGCCCTCTTTGCAAAAAGTTTGGACGCCCCTGGTCTAAAAACGTCCTGCTGGTGAGTTGATTTGAGCTAAAGAGAGAAACAAAAAGCACGTTCAGTTTGACTACACAGGTTACGTTTTTACAATAAGGCTGTATAAATTTACAGCATAATGCCGCCACGGCTGAAACCAGACAGGCATCATTGTGATCACAGAATTATGGATTACGGCTGTTCTTCTTGGTAGCAGAGCAGCGTGAAGATAGGATGACGGGCTAGGGCAACATGCCAATTAATATTTTTTGTCAGTCAAATGGGCGGCCACCATCGATTTATTGATGCCGGGTGCGATGTGAGCGTCCCATGGGGATGGGTATGGATGGTAGGCACGTGAGAATTGGGGGTTGTTATGTAAAGGCGATGGGATCGAGAGAAATGTTCTTTTATCTGCACGCAACATCAAACGGATATGACCAGCCGCCGCATGTCCCCCTTCCCCCCCTCTCTCTCTCTTTCTCTCTCCCCCCCCCCGCCCCCCTCCAACAGTTCTGCAGAATTCAGTCATTCAACAGAAAAAAATCGTCATTTGACAAGCAAATATTTATTCTCATTCAGTAAAGAAAATAGTTCTTCTCTCTCATAAATATGAAGCGTGTCTACGATATTTGGAAGAGTCAGGGTATTGGGTATGGAGAGGGGGGGGGGAAGAAGACGTTTCACCCCGTGTAAAGTCGCGGTTTTTAGGCTTGTATCTGTCCCCATTTTTTTCGATGGTCAAGATCTCTGGTTTTCTGGTTCTTGGGCGTCCTTACTGCTGGTAAACTCTGTCCTAGCAATGAAATTTAGGTCACTTTGAGGTGGACATTTGGTCCACCCCGAGAAATAATGCCCTTTAATGTACAGGGTCATGGCCTACATAAGAACTCGAGTCAGCGTACGTCTTTTTACCCGTCCTCAAACCCCACATCCTCTATTTCTCTTGCCACCACTTTTCGTGCCCAGCGTATAATGGGGGTTGAACAAATAACCCGCTTATCTACATAATTATTACATGTTTAGATCCTCAATAATTCTAAGCCCCTTAGCGAGTAAGAAGGACTTAGCAATGCTTCCGTCCCTTCCTAGTAATCCATCCCAAAACATCACACTCACCAACGTACACACAAAAAATTGCTATGACCCCATTCGAGCCTCAGATGTCCCTATTTAGACGTTAATAGTACCGTTAGACGTTCCTTACCCAAGTCTTTATCAGTGATGTGGTAATGCTCGGTCGGCCCCAGATCCCGGGCTCCCTTTGTTTAGGAAGATTTTTGCTCGGGAAAAAAGTTGTCACTGGCTTTAGATTATTGACCAAAATTTGCAACATGAGATTTGCATCGACGGTTTTTCAATGTGTTTGGCCATGACATATTGCAGCAAGTGAGTTTTTGCATTACATCATGGAATGTGGTGTAAGGTCTCCATAATTATATTATATGCAATGATATTGTTTGAAGAGACATGGGAAATGAGGCATAATGTAGTCTTCACACTGCAGTTGAAAAGATATTTAATGTCGGCTACAAAATAATAATAATAATAATAATAATATAATATTCTTTATTATATGGTTTCTTAATGATAATAATAATAATATAATATTATTTATGGTATAGTTTCTTGTCTCAGAGCCCAAAAGAATCTTGTACTTCGAAATATACGACTTTGTGACTTGGTGCATGGCCCATGTTCGTCATTCAAGATGATTCAACAATCTAGCAAAAAAGAGATTACAAAGCATTCAGTTGAGAGAAATAGATTACATTTCCAGATATTCCAGTTCCGGAAGACAGCACAGGAATTATTCTGCAGCGTAAGTAAGTCCCAGAGCCACAATCTGTCCTAAACATATTATAAGTGATGTAGGAAGGATGTGGAGAAACAGTTTTAAAAATTGAATGGCTAGCAAGTTGAAGGACTGGTAGTCAAAAGGCTGTAATTTAAGAGATGTTAAGGATACCGAGAGATACACATGACTTGTGGAGCACAGATCATGATGTCTGGGTTATCGTGAATAATATATATATATATATTGTTTTTCCATGGAAAAGTTATATTCTTCTTCTTTTGTTTCTTGTCTTCACTGACGATCTTTTGTCAACTACTGGTCACGATTGCTTTGTGTGTGTGTGTGTTTGCGTGTGAGTGTGTTGTTGTTGTTGTTGTTGTTTTTGTTGTTGTTGCAGCTGCTGTTGTTTGACCGCACTCGACATATGCTCGACATCAGTTTTTCTTCCTCTGAACCTTTTTTTTTTTTTTTTCGTTTCTTACAAAGAGCGCACAGCACGAAATAGAACTTTGCCATTCAATGTTGGATTCGAAGCTAACAGAAGTACAATGCAATTAGATGTACAAGAAATCCAGGCACTGTTTGCCAGGATAAAACGGTGTGGCTAAATGCCTAATCTTTCACCAAACACTGTGAACTGTCAGTTTGGTAGCCAATATTATTGTGCCCATTTATCGCGGCAATGAAACGGAAAACACGATCAGATAAAGAGACCACCTTTGCGAAATATTGGTGTTGCATCAAAATAAATAAATGAGATGCGACACGATGAAATCAGGCGCTCGTCAAATTTTGAGCATATGGAGTTATTGGTACCACTGTAGAGGTTATTCATTTCCCTTTCAGTGTGTGATTGCTCTGCCTCATGCAGAAGTTGAGATATTGGCAGTTAAAGATGATGGAGGCGATTTGCTGACGCAGCTAAATTTATTGAAAAAATGGCAGACCACTTTTGTAAATCCGTATTAATCCTTGTTAAGCTAAGCCACTAACTTATAATTTTTGGGCTTTTACTTGATCTATTTCAGTAAACTGAACTCTGTAATGCATTTTTCATTTGATATAAAAAGGTTTGATGAGGAAAAACTCATGAGTCTCATGATTTCTCCGGTCGGCTCAGTTTGACGAGCACCTGATTTCATCGTGTCGCATCTCAAATACATAGACACATAAAAAAATAAACATGAATTCACTGCGGAGATGCAAACTGCACGGCCTCAAAAGAAGGGGGAAGTGAATAGTTTTACAGCTAATTGCTAATTTCGCTTCTTTACCTGTCAGAGTGAAGTGGGTTACTTAAGAACAACAAGAACAAAAAGGAGTATGTCAGTTCCTGACATTTCAAATATCTATACTTAATTAAGTGTCATCGTTGAATGTGTCAGGCGGCTTGACTGAGAAAGAATTTTCCGCCCACTTATTTTTTATGGTATTTCTACGACTGACAGTGAGGGGGAAAGGAGGAGAAAGAAAAACATAGAGATGGCTGAGTGAGTCGGTTCTGTGGCATTTTAGTCCTTTCTTTATGAAAAAAATGCAGTAAATTTTTGTTCCCTTTCTAACAAAAGTTGTGATCCCTCAGGTTTTTTTTTTTTTCTAGTAAGCTTATGTTTTTGACCACAATGAACAGTTTTGACCAAAAATCTTCATCCCTCAGGAATGGTGTTTCCCAGCCCATGTTGAAAGGACTGGACTGATTTCAGTTATTGAAGAAATCATATTCTGAAGAAACGAAGCACATCACATTCGATGATAAGTTCTGGTACATGATTATGTTAAGAGAGAACAGCTTTTTTTCTGAGGTTTAGAAAGGAAGGGGGGGGGGGGTGTGCTGTTATTGTTGTATTGGGATTTAACGACAGCTCAGCATGATTACGGCCATATTGTGTCAAAAACGATAAGATACGTTTACACGTCAAGAAGAAGAGAGGAAAAAAGCGGGACAGAAGACAGAAGCAAGGAGAGAGAGAGCGAAAAGAAATGTCTCCCCTGGAATGTCGAAGATGACACTCCATCGGAGACACCCCACCGATGGCAGGCTTACACCGCCTGCAGGTGGGAGCAGAGAACGTACATAAACCCGGAGCCCCGGCGGGGGAGGGGGGGTATTGAAAAGAGAAGACTGATATTATGTGAGAGGAAGAAAGAGAGAGGAAGTAAGAGAGACAGAAAGACAGACAGACAGAAAGACAAACATCATCTGTCACACGTAACACTGAAATACAGCAATTAAACTTTATTCTTATGATTCGTATTTTACTGGCTTGTCTTGTAACATCATAAGTACTGCCACTTGGATACACATACTTCAATTTAAAAGAAAAGGTAATAAACATTAAATTTTGCAGCTTGCTTTTTTTTCCGTAAAAAAAAATATAATAATAATAATAATAAATAAACATACAGCAGCTCTTACAATTTTTATGATTACTTGTTTTAAAGAAAATATCTTAAATTTCTTAAAATTCCTCTCTTACTTTTGCTTATGCCTACTCAGCTACTAAATGACAATGAAAGATGATCAAACAGTATTGATTTCCATAAAACAATCTTGCATTCAACACGTCCTTTGATTAACTTTCTTTTGAACTCGTAAACGTATTCAACCGTGCCAGGCGCAATATAGCCGCAATTGTTACGTTTTTTTCTTTTTTTGAAGTCTTTCAGCTTTCTAGCCCAATGGGGTGGCTTTCTCGGAGGCCGTAATCGCACTGATGGGCCGTTAAATGCCTACACAAACATAGAAGCAAACAAATGAGTGATAGTGATAGGTACCTTGGCCCAGAATATTCGGTTTCTAGACTTTGCAGGTTTTAATTGTGGATTTTCTGAGCCTGCACTACGATAGCTAGGGCACAAGGTCCTGAAAATGCAAGACACCCCTGGTAATCAGGGCTATTCAAATGAGCGTGTGACGGCAATGCCCTGGCTCTGGGAGAACCTGCCCTGGGCATCGGTCTGAGAGCTGACGTCAGACACAGGAAAAGTGAGGGAGTAAAAGGGGTGGAGGGGGGGAGGAGACTTAGGGAATGGCGGATTGCTATGAGAAATTAGGGAGAGTGGCAGAGGAGAGGCAAAAGAGCAGAACGAAGTAAAGCAATGAAAACTTACTGGAGCGAGAGAAATGAAATTGAAAATATATTGCTGAAAGAATAAGAGGTTGAAGGGAGAAGTAGACAGTGGAAGATAGACAGACATAGATGGATGGATGGATGGATGGATATGGATGGATGGATGGATGCATGGGTGATATGTGGATGGATGGGTGGATGGATGGGTGGATGGATGGCAACAGGCAGAGGACAAAGAGAGAAAAGGAGGAAAGAGAGAAAGAAAGAAATAAAAATGCGCTCCATCATTTGCATAGCTTCAGTTTAATGTGATGGCATCGGATATTGCTATTTCCTCCATCCAACACACAGCCCTGCACCATCAAAGTGTCTATGTTTGTGTAGATTGTAGCTTTCCTCGCCGAAGTGCTGTAAGCGAACCCGGAATCAATACGTGAAATGGCTGTGCAAACAGGCATCTCTACACAGCCCATGCTTTACCCTCAGTACTTTGGCTTTGAAGCAAAATCGTTTCGCTCTACCGCAGTGTTAGTTGCCTTGTTAGATAGTGTGTTGAGAAAGGAAAGGTTGCCGAGATCAATTTTGCCTTGTTGTGTGTTTAACACCGACCATTTATTCCATTTTCTAGAGCAGTGGCAGTAGAATTTGGCATGTACGAGCTAGGAATGGGCCTAACAAAAAGAACAAGATCGACCAAGTATCACGTGCATTTCCGCTCCACAGTTTTACTGTCAACCTCTATAATAGTATGGTGTAGTATACGAACTTAAGTTTAAAAAAGTTGATTTTAGGACATTTCAGCCCTGATGATACGAAGGTACTTTAACCATTCTTGACAATTACTCTCACAAATCCACTGAAATGACGGAACATAGTGACATGAGAGATTTGACTCCAAATAAAAGATGAGAAACATTGTTTATGGACTGTAACAGGTATCTCAATGGTATCCAGAAACTAAAATATTTTGTCCAAAGGGGAAAATTTTAGCGTAAGGTTCAAGTATAGAATGTTGCATTGTCTAGTCTACGGTTGCAAATATATGCTATTTCTCTTGTAGATGCACACAGACTCCTACTCCGAGGCTGAGCTTTTGATACGGTCTTCCTACAAACTTTGTGATGTATGAATAACACCACCGGTGATCTCCTATAGCTGATGTTTAATTAGGTATTTTAAGCAAAATTACATGACCTAGGGAACATCGCCCACATGTGGCTTTGTTTATATGATATGGGAGGTCTGAGAGCTCATCATTCGTCCGATTTGTCTGCCATGGGCAGAGCAAGTAAACAAAGCTAAATGTGAGAGATGTTCCCTAGGTCATGTGATTTTGCTTAAAATACCTAATTTGGGAGAAGAGAGGATGGGTGAAACAGAACAAGTGGTCGGTGGCTGGGGAGCAGAGGAATAGGAATGGAGAGAAGTGAAATATTAATATTCTGTCCTGGAACTGAGTGAGATGAGTTGAAGTAGTGAAGAAGAGCAACAGATGTTCATGGCCTGGTCCTGAGTCTTAACTATCCCACTTAAGAAGATCAGAAGAAACAGTAGCTGTTGTCCAAGCAATGGTTTTAATCAAAAACTTCAGAACAATAGAACACAGAAGTTCAAGTTTCTCCCATTTGTAGAAATTGGGCGCATGTGTTTCTTCCCCTTGTCAATGTGGTGTGCGGTGAGAAGATCAAATTTTACATATCATGCGTCACCAACGTTCGAAGCAAACGTTAACGTAGAGCTCAGTTACATTACCTTTGAACATAAGTACCTCTGCACAGAAAAAAAAAAAAAAGTGGCATTGTCACTAAAGTAATGCAAGCTCACTTTTCTCTCCTTGTTCTATGAACATCAATTCTTCAACACATGACAAATGCAACATCCCGCCCACCTCGCCTGGGAGAGCGAGATTATGGCTATATTGATAAGGCTTACAGCACCACAAGTAATATAGTGGCAATGCTATTTATTCAACAGCAAAAGAATTATACTGGCGGACTCTAAAAACGCAACACTTGAAAATCATTCTATATATCAAGTGTTGCGTTTTTAAAGTCCATCAGTAGAATCAATTTCAAGTGTTGTGTTTTTAAAATCCGTCAGTATATTTCGACACAGAGGCTGAGTAAACATAGGAACAATATCGGACAATCTTTAAAGAATTGAGAGTTTCTTAAAACGATTGAGTTGGAATCCTTGAGGCAACTCCCATAAAATTAATAAAGTTACTGAAAGATACGAGCGGCAGCCTCATCCGTTTTGGTAATCATAAGGCTGCAGCTGGCACAGTCGATAATATTTGCCCCTCAAGCATCTCCAGATACCTTCTGTCAACCTTGGAGCGGATCATGAAATGAAATGAAGATTTAATTGATAAATCAATTTGCCGGAGAATCGCATAGTAATGACTTGCGTCGCCAGAGGGAGTTTTCTGTGGCAACACTTCCTTAATTTTCTGTTTTCTGTACCATCGTGTTAAAAAAACAAAAAAACAAGAGATGTAGAACGTATTTAGGTCGACGTGCAATTCGGAACTTCCCAGCCAACAACAGCTGCAGTCGATTTTGTTCATTGTCCTTGAATGAAATTCTTGATGCAAATTATCTGCATATTTGTTCAGATGTTGTCATCCGTGTCTAGCACTACAATAGGAGATATTCGTTCACGTCATCAACATATACTGCAATAAGCTATGCTCGTCAGACATTGGTGATGTCAAGTATAAAAGACAATGCAGGAGTTAGAGGGGACATCTGAGGTCGCCGTTGCCCTGCGGCGCCTGCTGCATGGTGAAAAACTCACGTCGTGGGTTCGGTTCGTGGATCCTGCGAGCGATGGATGGGAAAGATGCCAAAATGGGAACTTGCATTTTTTCTTTGGTAACTCAACGGTCCCTGGCCTCTTGGGTAGGAAGCCCGACGTCTAGTCTTCGTGGATAAGGGCTAATACATATACATTTTGGAGGTCTCGTGATACCGTTACGCACGTGAAAAAAGGCATTGGCAGTTCAAAATCGTTTAAGAACATGCGATTGCTGCTCACCGGTCAAAATTTCCAAATTCCAAATTTATGCTAACAGAAATTCTCACCCAAAACATAGCCTCTTAAGACCGTGATAATCCGAGATCATACTTTCTTATGATCGAAAAGCTTAGGAAGAGAGAGAGAGAGAGAGAGAGAGAGAGAGAGAGATAAGCCAGTCTAAATAATTGCCACTATGCGGACTATAAACTGCTTCAATCGTCGGCATAGACGAAAAAGAGTCCGCCAAAGTAGTATCGGTCAGTGTATGATTGTCTCAGAGGAATGTTGCAAATTGGTTATTTCAGTCAATCATTCTTTTCTCTTTTCAGTTTGCCCAGTTGATAGACATTCAGAAACGGTTGGGGAAGGAAGCATTTCCGCTGATCGACCAGGCCTACTACCCCAACCACAAGGAAATGGTGAGTAACATGTGGGTGAGTCAAACATTTTTATCATTAAAACTCGGTGTTCTTCCTCCATTTTGACCACTAGAATGCTTGGGATGCATTGGCTTCTGTCAGCCCAAGGTGTCACGACCATGTCCCACCGGTAAATGCATTCCAGTCACGTCATGCAGAGGTCAGAAAGCGCTTATCAGTGTTAACTTTGTCATGTCCTGGTGGAAGTACTTGTGGGCCCACTCTTAGTTCCAAGACGACCTCGTTGAGACTGAGGATAATTTCCACTCCTTTGGCTTTTTCTATGAGGATAAATAAGAAAAAGATTTAATTTTGTCAAATTTTCTACCAATGTCGCAATTTGCAGTTGTGAAAGTACACAGTTCGAACCAAAAAAAAAAAAAAAGATGGATTGAAATGTGTGACTATAAAAATAGCATTGAATAGGATCTGTTAAAGGACGATGTAAGACGTCCTTCTTTGTAACATAGAAATTGTTAGGCTTGATGTCATAGTCCCTCTCAGCGATTGAAAAGATTGGTAAGAAACAAACTTTAGAAGTAGGTGTAGAATTGAGTAGTTTCTGATGCATAGATTTTCTAGGCTTTCATTTGTGCACACTAGTGTGATGGAATCATAATTATTTGTTCCTTAGTATCTTCAGTTAAGCACCTACCCAGAAATTTCTTAGAAATTTGGTTCAGTTTGTGCTTATATAGATTACCCCATTGAGCTATGCACAGGTGAAAAAAAACGGAGACAAAGTAAAGTAAAAGAGTTCCTGACATCCCATTACCTTACAAACCGTAGCGATTTTCATCGTTCGAAATATAATTTATCGTTTTGCACATTTTGCACCACAGTCTTGAACTTGAACACGACGAATGCTATACAAATGCTTATTTTACCAATATATTTGCTTCATTTATGTCTCCCCCTGGCCCAGTAAATGTGTACTTTGTGTGTACAGCCAGTGTTCTGAGTCATAACTTGAGAGATCAAAATCTTATACATAACGTGAACTAAGAAGATAGCATATATCTTTAAACTGGCTGACCCAATTATGCCCAGATATGCACCCAAATAGCTTTTGGAACTGAAGTTAACAATGAAAGAAAACAGTATCTGTAACATTTAAACAAGACAAATTAAAGGACGGTGTAGGAAGTCCTTTTTTTTCCCTTAGATTTAGATTCGTGTATCATGTTGATGAAGCAGAGATATAGAAGACCTGCTTAACTGTGGCACTGTACTGAATTCTCCCCAATAGAAGCAGAATGGTACTCTCTCTATAAGCAAGGCATCGTCAGTATAACCTGTTTCGGGCTGTGTGCTTCTATTCGGGTGAAAACGGCATCTATAGCTTGTGTGAACTTGGTAACTTTGTTGTGTTCAAATGTCTCCATGACTGACCACCACAAAATGTCACATTTGGCTGACAAAGGCCTTTTGTAGCATATCATCATTTAGACTAGTCTCATTTTATCTGATTGAGCTGCGTCTAGTGCTGTAGAGAGCATTTTTGCCTGCATAACTCCCATATTCTTTTTAACAATAAATAATTTGCTATTAGTTATAATGACATGAAAGAGAAAGAGACCAAGCAGAATTTCTTTCATTTAAAATTAGGGCCTTTCTGACGTTAAACTTCTAACTTAACAAGTTCGATTTTGTCTGAGCAGAATGTAAATTAAAAATGTCATGGTAATAAAAGTGACTATTTATTCTGTCATAATGCTGTTTGCCAATAAAAAGAATGATTTCTCATGAAACAAGACGTTGGCTAAAAGTATATTCATACATGACTGAATACAGATAACAAAGTAGTAATACGATTATAAAATTTATTTAAAATGGCCAGGCAGTAAGAAGATTGTGCACGAAGAATAAGGGCATGCATGTTTTACCCCATTACTGTTCTGTGTTCCCTATTATATTTGTGGTTGTCTTGATATGAACTTGAAGAACTTAGTTTGATCAACCAAACAGTATAAATTATGGCTTTACTGTGAGCTCTTTAGTCGATATTTATGTCGAGCATCGTCCCTGTGTTTTCACCCAGCTTCTCTGCCTAAATAGTTTCTTTGCTTGTGCAGTGGGGTACACTGCCATTCCATTCCTTGTAGGATTTGTTATAGTTGTGTTTTTCCTGTTTCCCTCTTAATTCTTGTTTCAGCTTTACATCGTTGCTAATGAAACAGTTTGAAAAGAAGTACATACAGAGCCGATCTGTCTTTAAACCAAGCAAAAACAAAACGCTTTGTGTCATAGCTAAATGATGAAATTTGTAAAAGCTTCATTCAATAAATATTTTAGCCCTGTTGAAAAACATAAAACACCTTTGTTCTTATACATCAATTTTCTGTGAGTGAGAGAAAGTGTACCCTGGGGGTTAAGAGTCGTATATAAATCTTGGTTTCAGTTACGAATTGTTACATAGGACATATGGATGTGAAGTTTTATAAGGAGTGTGATTAAGTGATATCTGTTTGTTGTAATTTCATTTTATATACATTATAATTGCTTTAAAATTTAAAAAAAACGTTGAGCGACAGTCGCCAATTTCGATTTGACTTCAAGAAAATAATGCAGTGCCTCGAAAGAATTCATTAAATAAGTAAAAGCTGATCACACAAATCACACATATCACGTCACAGACTGTTTAAAGGATCAAGAAGCTTGGAAATAAGTAGTATCTCAGTCTAGATTCATCTTTACGGTTACAGTCATATCCACTGGTAGGACTGAGGATGACTTAAAAAAGTCTGTGAAAGAATTCAAAGACCTTTACAAAGATTCGGGAGCCGTCAACATATAATTCGTTCTCTAAGCTGTTGGACTCTATCTTCACCGGTATGATCAAACCCATTGTCCTGGCTAAGAAAACAAAAACAAAAAAAAAAAACTACTGCTGACAAGATCTGAAAAACATAATTACGTTAAATTCACTTCTACTCATGTCCGGAGTTCTTGGGGGCAGCACATGCAAAAACTGCAAGATTGATAGTGTCGTGCGGGGCGTTCATCTCCCATCAGACTCACAGCGAGAAACCGTTCTCTGCCGGACACAAAGCCTCACTGACACTGCAGTGGACTCTAGAGTTGAAATGGGATTGTACCAGCTCTTGGAAATGTGGGAATGCCTCATTCAGTTTTAAGATGATGATCATCAACTTCATCGGACTGAAACTGTGGCCGAAGAGATGAGAGGAGTAGACGACAAATTAATTGCATTCTGTTCAGACAACGTGAGACATTGATTCAATCATCTCAGACGCTAGGGCGTTCTCAGCTGTCTGAGTTCTTAAATAGAAATGACCACTGCGAATGTAAAATTAGTTAATGTACAGTTTTATGTGCGTACTCCATGGGCGCCTGAGACGCCATGCCTGAAGCCGTTCTGTAGGAGAATGGTCGTAGTAGTTATCACAGTAGTTATAATGGTATCTCTAAGAAATACATACCTGTCCACAAAACGCTCAGCATTATCCATAACTTGTCTAGTTGTCATCGAATGGTTTGACGGTAGTTTACTAGATGAACAACATTTGTCAGGTTGGTACTTAGGAGTTTTTTTGTTTTTTTTTAATCATAGCCATTTAGGCACAATTTGATATACTATACTATCTACAGTTACCATGCCCGAGCAATTGAGGGGCAATTTAGTTGTGATCATGAATTAAAAAAAAAAAAAAAATGCAGATTTGTATAGGCCCTCCTTAACAATAGACATGATGAGGGCAGAATTTGTCCTGTTTTTACTAGTACTCTGCATCTTCAACGTGCAACGCTTTAACTAGTCTGATGGACTGAGCATTTACTGTACTTAAAACACGCCTGGTTTCAGCTATCAAAATAGTCCGACAACCCCTTTCTTTGGGCATATGAATGCTTTTTTTTTGGAGGGGGGGGGGGTCTTAGAAATCGATTGGCTGGAAAGAAAATGCCATCTTTCCTCAAGCCACGAGTTTGCCACTTCATTTGGGATTCTAAAAAACACAAGAAAAACCGCCTGCGACACCCCGTGAGCGACTTAACCCATTCTTAGAATATCGATGTAGTTCGGCTAATTAGAGAAGATTTATATAAGGAAGCTTTCTGAAATCTTTGGATTACTGTTGTCATGACAACAGGGGAAAAACATGTGGAAGAGACATAACAGTTTAAGAAACTGCGTTGAACGGAGCTGAAATAATTATTTATGCGTTGTGACAAGATCGGGGCTATTGTGCAGAGCAAGTACTGCTACTGAATGCTGAAAAGGCGGACTGGCTTGTTGCAGCCTTTCCTGTCTAGATATTGACTTTTTGTACCCAGTCCGGCCGTAACGCAAAAACAAAAGGATGCAATAACTGAAGTGCGGCTATTGTCTCTGAAAAGTAGACAAAAATCCATTTTCTCGGCCATTTGTACGAGACATAATACGGTAAGTTTAACAGTTTGCATTTCAAAAGCCAGAATGTTAGCTTGTGGAATTTATAGTTGCCTAAGGGTTCCTAACATCACTATAAGAGTCATTGATTTTCAGCGTTTTCTTGGTTTACGAATAAGACTTCCTCCGATGTTGTTTCTGTAAAAGCTTTGTTGATGCCATGAGCAAATTGACTCCGAGAGCTTTGAACATTAAAATCTGGATTCGTCGGTTAAATTTATATGTAACTGCAAACCAGTAATATTTGACGGCTACATTGTTTTAAACATGTTATTTATAGCATGCATGTGTAAAAGTATAAATTAGAATTTTGTAAGCTATGCTGAGATAAATCAACAGTTACCGAAAATCTCACAACGTAATATAGGCAGCAAACTGTTTGTTCAGTATTTCTCAATTACGGTGGATGTAAGAAATAGATTTTAATCCTGGAATAAAAGATTTAAGTACGAATATGTAGCCTAAAATGGCACAATATGGTGTGCGGTGTCGCCAAATACATAAATTCTTCTCAGAGCGAACTTCAGTAGTCAATTTACGAATGGGACCAATATATTGTCTAACGTTCTCAGCCGCGGTAGAAGAAAAACACTACATTTACTCCGCAGATACGATGAACTTACGAATTTTGAATCCAGGTTTACCAGCTCCGATGCTTTTAGCCCTCTGTTTCTTCATAACATCTTCGCCCACATCCCTGGAAGCTGCCGCCCAAACCGGATATGATCGGCTCTCTCTTACAGTAATAGTCTAGGAAATCCGGGATTTGTATACACGTTTTAAACATTAAGGAATGGAAATAAGCGTACAAAGCTCATTGTCTTAGACGTAGTTCAGTATTTAAAAAAAAAAATACTTTCGATTTCGGTTTTCATTGGAGGAACATATTTTCTTTGCTTAAAAAAGTATTTTAAAGGGAAAAGAGAGAAAGAGAGATAGAGACAGACAGGGAGAGAATGACAGTCAATAAAATATTATTGTTTGTTCTGGGTTGCTGCCTGAAATAATTGCAAAAATACGCTTCTATGCGTTTCAAACGGTTTGGTCTTTACATTGTTTGAGATCTGTGACTGGACATAATATGATCGGAGCAAAGGAATTCATTGGTTCATTGGCAGGATGATGATATCGGCCTTGCACCAAAGTCCGACGTTTGTTTCAAAGACAAATTTAACTAAGACAAAACTTTTTTTTTTTTTTTTAATGTCTCTTCGGCCAAATATAGATTGTTAAAAAAAAAAATGTCATGTCAGTTCGACTTTAGGTCAGAATTTGACTACATTTTTTATTTAATCGGGTCCCCAGTAAATAGGACAGATTTCATGATGCCGCTATGAACACTGAAAATGTCTGATATCAATGAGATAAAATTAAGATTGAGTAGAGGCGGGAAGTTAAGACATCCTATAATATCAATTATCTTACAAATAGATCTGCATAGAGGATGAGAGTGAAAGGGATCTTATGTCATATCATCTTAAATTAACTTACATCTTTAGCAACACTGTGGCCAGTTAGAAACAAACATAGCTACGATGACGTGGACAACATTTGAGATCTCTGCGATACCATCTGTCTCTTTGACATAGTGAACCTGAAACAAAAAGGAACGGAAGCTCTGGTTCAATTTGGCGCAATTATTTGGCTCCAGCCAGCTGTCCGCCTGATCGCTGAGCGAGTCAGATCCGGGATCGGAAGTTCTTATTATCCTCCTTTGCTTTTTCCCGGTGCACCGGCTGATTCTCTTTAGTTGCTCTGCTGGTGCATTGCCTCATTGAGTTAAATGTG
>JBCAUA010227314.1:0-20672 GCA_038406235.1 Peronia verruculata | reverse complement strand
ACCTTTACTACCACTACCTTTACTACCACTACCAATACCTTTAAAACTGCTACTGCTACCTTTACTACTACTACTACTACTACTACTACTACTACTACTACTACTACTACTATTACTACTACCACCACTACCTTCACTGCTACTACCTTTACTACTACTACTACAGCTACTTCTACCACTACCTTTACTACCACTATCTTCACTACTACTACCACTACCTTTACTACCACTATCTTCACTACTACTACCACTACCTTTACTACCACTACCACTAACTGTACTCTCCCTACCACTACCTTCACTACTACTACCACTACTATTACTACAATTATTACTACCATTACCACCACTACTACTACCACTACCTTTACTTTTACTACTACCATTCCTATTACTAAAATTACTACCGTACAACTATCACTAATGCCCCCCCCCACCCCTACTACTAAGAAAGAAAGAATGAGAGAGAGAGAGAGAGAGACAGAGAGAGAGAGAGAGAAGAGAAGGAGGGAAATATTTGATGCTAAGGAGCTGATGACGCATATCGCTGGAACGAGCAAGGGTGTGCCAGACAGGACGAGTGAGCAGAAAAAAGTTGAGAAATCTCATTATTTCTATTTCATCGTTTTAACTGTACTAGGCACAATGAGGTCTAATACTATGATTATCATGAGCCATCGGTAATGGTTCTACAAACATAATATTCGCATTCTCCTCATCCCCTGCCCTTTTCAACAGTTTTCTATACTACACTTCAGTCAGTTCCTGATCATCTCGATGATCTTTTCTCTCCTAAGTCCTTTTTCATCATTAACACCCGGAACAACAATAACAAAATCTCCTTACTGCACCTAGTTTTATAACCTCCCTCCGCCCCCCTCTTCCATATACACACAGAAACACACCAGCTGCCGTCTTTTTCCCTTCTCTTACTTATTACTTTTTCCACTTTTGAACAATCCCATCCTGTCTGACAATGGAAAAACTGTCTGTCTGTCTGTCTGTCTGTCTGACTGCCTCTATGTTTGTCCCTTTGTCTGTCTATACATCTACGTCTCTATGTCTTGTCTTTCGTTTACATGAACGCCCCCCCCCCTCTCCACCCACACCTTCCATATACACACAGAAACACACCAGGTGCCGTCTTTGTCCCTTCTCTTATTTACTTTTTCCACTTTTGAACAATCGCATCCTGTCTGACAATGGAAAACCTGTCTGTCTGTCTGTCTGAGTATCTGTCTGACTGTCTCTATGTCTGTTCATTGGTCAGACTATAATATCTACGTCTCTATGTCAGGTCCCCCCACCCCCTTCTCCTTCCTATCTCACTACCTTCGCCTTTTACTCCACCCAGAGTCCCCTTCAACATCAAGTCTCTTTATCTATCCGTCTCCTACCAACTCTTATCTCCAGTATCTGTGTCAGTATTATCATCTTAAAAAAGCTTCCCTGTTCCACCAAGTGTCTTTGTCTTCTCCCTACACCAATCCATTTCCCGCCTTTTTTCTCAGTTTGTCATTTTTCGGTCTCAATTGTTTCCTTATAATCCCCCTTCCCTCATCCCAATCTTTCCCCCCCCCCCCCCCCACTATCTTCTTCTCCCTTTGTTCACCCCAAAACCCTTTCGTCATCATAGATTAAGAAGTATTATTCTTACATATGACACTATTTGTCTTCCCTATCCTATTTCATGCACTTTACCAGTTTCTCTATACCTACTTCTCCCTCGCCCCCACTTCTCCTCACTTTTTCCAGCATCTACATCATACAAGACCCTCTCCCCAGGGAGGATCTGATCCCACTCCATCAGCTACTGCACAGAGATCAGCAGCTGACACTACTGTTATGGAGGCCAAGACACCAATACTGGTCTACTTGGACAAAACGCATTTCTCTCGAAATTTCGATAACTTTGCGATTTCGTTTGGCCGGCGATAGATATCTCGCTGGAAAGCGATGACGAAGCCGGCCGCAGATATTGCTCTAAATATGGGCATTTATATTTGTATCTGAACGTAATTAATCTATTGTATCCACATGGCTACATGATGCTTTTTGGCGCTCTTAACTTGAAACTTACTTCATGACAACTTCTAAAAAATGTATAGTGTAAGGAAAATGTTTTCTTCGTATTGTAATAATTTTATGATTTTTGAAAAATATTTTCATTATTATTCTGGTGATCAGTCTTTCGAATGACAAGACATAAGAGTGTGTGTGTGTGTGTTTTTTTTTTTTTTTTCCTCCTTCTTCTTTAAACCGTTTGTTCAACACCTCTTTTATATGGCATGGAAAAGTAATAGGGCTGTATGAGTCATAAAGACAACAAGTAGGAACAGTGCTTGGGTTTTGGCAGTGAATGGGTTAATAGAGTAGAAAGTTATAGTAATTTGAATAGATGGGGAAACAGTTCAGCTTTGATAAAAACGGCGTTTCGCCACAGCATGTTAGACCAGTATTGCACCGGCTCAATCAGGCTCCAGGGATTTCCTATCCCATTATACTGTAGGATGGCTCTGCTGAACTAGATAATGTATCTCTGTCTGTGGTGGCGATACAGGGCCTTAATAGTTTAGCTTTTCTTTTCGATCTTTCTATGTCTGTCTGTCTGTCTCTCTCTCTCTCTCTCTCTCAACCCCCACTATTACACCCTCCTCCCTCTCTCTCTCTCTCTCTCTCTCTCTCTCTCTCTCTCTCTGTACTGTGATCTGTCTCAATATGCGCAAGAACGATATAGATGAAAAAGAAACTGCAATACAATACTAATATTAGAATGGATGAAACAATGCAAGAAAGGAAGGGTGAAGGAGAGAAAGTGTGAAAATGGAAAGATAAAAAAAAAAAAAAAAGGCAGAGAAATCAAACGGGCTCGGCAAAAATACCCAAAGGGAGTAAGACATGGGGAGAGAAAGAGAGAGAGAGAGAGAGAGAGAGAGAGAGCGCCAAAGAGAGGAGTGGGGGGGGGGAGAAAAATAGACAGACAGAGTAACATTGAAAGAGACAGTAAGAGACGAAATAGGCAATATACACACACTTTCATTCCGTATAATTTGACAGAATCTATTCTGCATTCCTACTTCATTGTTGTCAACTGTTTACGGCGTTGGTGATTTGGCAAAAAGAATCCGTCGACATAACCGATATAATTCTACTCTGAACATCCTTGTACAAGCCATTATCACCCAGGCCACGCAACGACACACAAAGCAGTCATATTTCAATTTCACAAAATTTTCAATAAACAAAATGTTGATCATTTTGGCGCCAGAACACATTTTTATCCACAGACAACCACTTTGCCGACACTGAGTTTGAAAATTAAATTTTCAATACTCAGATTCTTAATGAAAAGTTCAATGATCCACTTTCAGTTTTCATATCCTTGTAATAGAAACCACTTAGGAACCTGACTCCACCCACTCCTTTTTTTTTTTTTTTCCTCATCTTCCTTCTCCCTCCTTCCACTACCGGTCTGTTCGCCTCCTACACAAACAATTACCTTAAAAGAACAAACAAACAAACAAACAAAAAGAGAAAAAGAAAACACAATAAAATGATTTCAATTTTGTCGTCGTTTCAATTTCACACAGAAATTATGTGTGAAATCTAATCTCCCTCTTCTCGAACAAAACTCCCCACCTACTCAAACAATTTTCTTACCGCCGGCTGCAAAAAAACAAAAACAAAAACCAAGCAGTCCATTTTCAATTTCAATGTCTTCTCAAATGAAAACGGCATGGAGCAGTGGAAACGCTTACAGCACTTTCTTCTTCTTCTTCTTCTTCTTCTCTCTTTCTCTCTCTCTCTCTCTCTCTTCTATGAATGTTGTGCGCCCTTCTGTCACTATTACATGGGTAGCCGTGTGCTGTTTATTTCTTCGCTGTCTAAAATACAAATAAAATAACATCCAACGTCTAGTTTCACCACTGCCAAAACACAGGGAATGTATTTAAAACACACACACACACACACGGCGCGCGCTATACCGTTTTCCCAACACTCGAATGAATCTGATCATTTAGTACCGTTTGCATGCTCATTCCCCAGTTGTCGTTGACAGCCTATAGATCATTCAGAGACTCCCAATGATTCAAATTTTACCTCTGTTATACAAAAAGCTGATTCAATAATCGCAGGGAATAGGGACGGTCGTGTTTCCGTGAACGTTGCTCCCTATCCCAGCCCGAAATGAACCGACAAAATCGGGTTCCAGGCAAAGGGCCGTCTGGGGCAGGCTGACCTCGGGCTAACTCCGGCTGGGTCATGATGAAAAGCTCCCTAACCAAAGACCATAAACTCCTTTACGCTCCGTGGTCTCACGAGAGAAAAAAAAAAAAAATGGCGGGTTTTTACATTATGGGCGCCTATAAATATTTGATGGACTTGGGGTTTTATATTGAAAAATAGCAGAGCATCACACCCAAAACTCCCAGAAAGAAAACCTTCATCACTATTTTGCACTTTACGAGAGGGAAAAATGGGGGGAAATATAAATGTATTTTTTCAAATTTGACATCAAACGACACCGTTTTCATTGAAAAGAAATTCAGAACTCAGTTATTCTTCTCTGTAAGGGTACTTAGAAAAGTGTTGTACAGGACATCGTGTCAAGAGGCATCATTTATCTGGCCCTGAAGACAAACTCAGAACTTAGTAACTTCATTTTTCTACATTTATAAAGAAACGGGTGCATACATATTATGGACATTATAGAACAAGCTCACAAGACACGTGTGGACACGGATGTCTGGTCACAGACTGATCAATAGGCCATAATCTATACATGAGTGCGTAAGCTGTAGGGTTACATCTAATTAGGAACACAATCTGCGTTTCATCGATCTTTGCAAGTCTAAACTAAAGATGATTCAGAATCATTTCTCAATCAAGAAAAAAAGGCAGCCGAAGGTAGATCTGCCTGGCGCATCGTTGACTCTTGCTGTCCATCGAAATTTGAGAAAGAGCTGCGATCAGAAATGAGCAAAGACAACAATTATACAGAAAACAAAGCGCGAGAACTCAAACCAGCACAGAATGACACACTGCCTCTCATCAGTTCTGCTGATACTGCAACAGGCCTGGCTCCAAACATCGGTAATTTGACTCACGGAAGGCATTACAAGAGCAGGCGAAGACAATCAATCTAAATAACTGTCACTGCGCGGCAATGCAGAATACAGATTGCTTCAATGGTCTCTACCGGTGATAAGAGCCGCAGCAGTGGTAGTATACACGAGTACTTTGACCTATGCGTATAGATCCAATGCGTGTGATGTCGCGAACCACTTTGTCCGCCATTTTGAGTTTTCAATCAAGTTGCCTTGAAGTTGACTTGCTATGCTGTATGGATTTAGATCTAGAAGCTGGTCTTTCATAAAAAAAACAAAAAACATACCACAAGGTAAGCGAACGAAAGGAGCAGAATTAACGTGCTATTGTCAATCCATTACGACGGCTTGATGTTGTAATGATCTTTGTATTACTTCTTACTGCATATCTGGCCTTGGAAGTTGGATTCGAGCAGTGTTTCCTTCAGCCATTGTTGTCATAGCAACCATCCCACTCAAAATGGCGGACGCGGAAGTAAACAAGCACTCGCAGAGGATCTAACAGCATGCCCGCAAATGACATCACCGTAAAGCTAGTTCTAATAGTCCCCACAAAACAATTTCGATGTTGTGGTTTCAAAATTAATCTAAAACAATAATCGTACCAAACGGAGCAGAGTTTGATGCCCCAGAAAGTTAAATGCTAGTACGGGAAGCGCATGTGTTGATTTTTAACATGGCAATGAATCTAGCGAGGAGTGTAACATGACTCACACGACAGCTTTTTAAAAAAATTCAAACAAAATCTCTTCTAAGTCTAAAGCAAGGTATCTTATTTTTTGTTTCATATGAAATGAAAGCCATTTGAACTGAGGTGGGAATAAAAAAAAAAAATTCAAAAAACCCACTTAATTACACCAACTATGATGCGGAGTTAACTGGATTTGATGTTCGTGTATGCAGGAGTTTCGAAAAAAAAAAAGAAAAGAAAAGAAAAAGGAATGAGTAGTATGGGAAGCAGGGAAGGTTTCTGGGGGTGCAGCTCACGTATTGGGTACATAGGAATATGACGTGTGTGAGTGTATGTGTGTGTGTGTGGGGGGGGGGGGGTGGAGCGAGGGAGAGAGAGAGAGAGAGAAATCGATAGACAATTCATTCAATTGTGTCACAACCTGTTCAGTTTGTTAATTAAAAAGTGAAAATTAGCTTACAGGGTTTCACTAATGTTGTTATGCTTCATGAGTTTAATTTCCTGCCTTCCCGATTCACACAAATATATACAGTCACACGCTATACAGTCACACGCAATAGACACACGCATACGGGCTTCGAGTATATTTAGCCACTTCTCTCTCTCTCTCTCTCTCTCTCTCTCTCTCTCTCTCCCTCTCTTCTCTCTGTCTCGCACACACATATATATACAAACTCTCTCTCTCTCTCATACAAACACACAAACGCCCTCTTTCTTTCTTTCTTTCTCTCCATCTATTCCCTGCTCTACTAATCCCGGTCTATCGAGTTTCGAGTCGATAGTTACAGCAATGCTTAAATCTATGCAGCTGCATTAATTGGCGTTTTCGCCCATTTGTACAGTTGTACTCATAGTGAGCATGATCAAAGCAGCTCTCATTCTCTACAAAACCAAGAGTTGCCCTTCGTCTTATTTTGTTCCGTACTACGATAGCTCCATGCTCCTCTCTCGACTGCCATCGTCAAGATCCTCTTCACTGTTTCAGCACGTGGATTGGGATTACAGATCCAAAAACATTGCAAGTAAACAACGATGATGATGAAGATGAGGAACCATTATCATCAGCACGAACAACAACAGTAACACCAGCAGGGTGAAGCCTGCAAACAACAGCTCCATCAACAGACTAAACCAGACCTTACAAATATTTCTATTGTAAATCTTTCATTCCAGCCCTGCTCCTTCTTCACAGCCAATTGAATGTTCTCAAGTTTTGTGTCCAGTGTTCGCTTCATACTAGCGCCATTTCCATGGTTCAGACAACCACGTAAAAGATCCAAAGGGACGGTATTACCACAGATATAAACGTGATACCTGCCACGTAAAAGATCCATAGGGACGGTATTACCACAGATATAAACCTGATACTTGCTACGTAAAAGATCCATAGGGACGGTATTACCACAGATATAAACGTGATACTTGCCACGTAA
Organism: Peronia verruculata; assembly: GCA_038406235.1. Classification (NCBI taxonomy): domain Eukaryota; kingdom Metazoa; phylum Mollusca; class Gastropoda; order Systellommatophora; family Onchidiidae; genus Peronia; species Peronia verruculata. The sequence continues at coordinate 13,440 of JBCAUA010227314.1, read as the reverse complement.
AAGATCCATAGGGACGGTATTACCAGAGATATAAACGTGATACCTGCCACGCAAAAGATCCATAGGGCCGGTATTACCGGAGATATAAACATGATACCCGCCATGTAAAAGATCTATAGGGACGGTATTACCAGAGATCAACAATGAGACAGTTACTTTCCATCTTCCATCTCATCGAGTGCTTCTCCTCTCCCGCTTTATCTCTCTCTATGCCACACGCCATTCCCATTCGTTTTCTTCACGATCAGCATAACTTGTCAGAAAAGCTAAACACACCCCAAGTTAAATTCTACAGCAAACAACAAAAGCAAATAAACGTGATGTCTGCAAAACGTCTACCCCACACTGCGCTCTATCACAAGAGTTGAATACAAACAATGTTTATCAACTGATGCAAAGGGTGCTGTTCATCCCAAATGTCTTTTCACCAGCACGCGTCCGCGCAATACAGGAAGTTTCCAGCTCCGCTTTTCCCATAGCTACGTTCATTTCTCTTATGGTCTCCTGGGGCTGCTCCTGTTGCAGACCCTCTGGCACTGTCAGCGTTACGTTCTCTTTACGGCTTCCAACCTTCTGCTGATGGTCATCTCGACGGTCACCACAATATCTGCGGTTTCCTTGCCGACGTATAAAGCCACTGGCAGTGTAACCAACAATCAGCAAATAGTACTCTACCGCATGGCGTTGGCACTTGCCTATGGGTGTTCACATAGATTACAAAGTGCTAGTGAGATGAGATGGAAAAGGCATGGACATAGCAAGTTAATAAGTATGACCTCTGAATTATTTGAGAAAGTGCTAGTAATCACAAAACTAATAAGCAAAGGATATACTGCACAAAACAAACTGGGGAAAACCAAGGTCAATGAGCCATTTTTTTGCAGCCAGTCAAGACACTCCCTATTACCAAGTGCAAGGGCTATAAGGTTACAGAAAACAATCACTGTAGCTCTAGTTATTTGAAACAACTAAAAAAGAAAGAAAAGAAAAGAAGGGAAAACAATCGGAATGAGGGAAAAAGAAACATTTTCATCATATAGTGACTTTCTCATTACTCATGCTTCAAACAACAAGAGAAAGTGATTTTTTTTCCTTCTTTACAATCTTTATATTATGTTATCTATCTTACACCTAGCCAAAGGGAAGTAATTTGGCTGACAGTCAAAATCGCAAATTGTCCTTACTTCCACACACTAAAACATACCATGCTTATCAAACATTGGTGAAATTCAGACATGAAAGACACTGCAGGGCAGGAGAAAACAGCTGCTAACCAAAGTAATGCTACCTTTTTATATTGCGAGTCTTTGTCCCTTATAATATAATTATGTTTTTCTCTGCTAATATCTAGAAGCCACGGACTTTACTTTTCCGTAATAGTCTTCTCTCCAATAACGGTAGAATGATGCTATTCTTCATTTTTCCTGTTGATCTTCAGGCATCTAGACTCCCTGTTGTTAAAATGCTCCCCTCTGATTTCGATGACCTCATTAGAGTGTCTTCAACCGTCTCTAGTAAGATATTCAGCTAACATTCGTTTGTGGTCGTTCGCGGTTTCTTTTATGGCTGACCGGTAATAAACCAACGTGTCCTGACAAACTAGACCAACACGTTTCTGTCTCGCTGGTCGCACAGTCCAACCGCCTTCATTTTCCATTAGCGTCGTGTTGTTCTCTTGGCTGGGATCTCCCCAACTTGCTCACTCACCTGTCATCATCATTAATGGCCTATTGTTTTTCCTACGTCCACCTGCTCTCCTTTCCCTCGTCTTTCTTTCCAGGCCCATTCTGGCATCCTGTCCTTCTCATTTCCTTTTAACACTACTACAATTTTCTTCTTCTTGCCTTCATCTGCTACCCACCCCAAAGACTTGTCTTTCTCATTTCTGACACAAAATAGTTTAGAAAGGGCATCTGAGCAAAATACAGATGATAGCATTTTTTTTTTCCTAGACTGGGCCTCAAGCAAACAGTGGCATACCAAAAACCTCTGCCTAGTGTCCTCACCATCACTATGTGGCAGAAAATATATAGGTCCGGACAAAATGAACTACAATGCTCATCTTACAAAGTATTACAAAATAACATAAGATAGAACAGTAAGTGGTAAACGTTATTTGTCCGCAAATGAAGAAAATCCGTAACGTCTTCACATCTGATGAGAGATAAGAAACACGTAAGCATCAGAACAAGCCAGACTCCATAAAAATTGTTGCGACACGATGTTTGATGAGATTATTATTCAGATGCCGACGTGATGTGATAAAGACCTCACTACATCTCCAGCCTTCACATAATACTCCACTCCCAGACGCAGCTCTGGTATGTTTCAGATCTCTTGTTCTCTCTCCAGACACTTCACCACCTGACATGCCCATAGATCGCTTTGAAACAACCCAGCCGGCTCTCTCTAAGCACCCAGGCTGCTCCTTGACAACCAAGCCGTACACACTTACTCGCTCAGCCCTTGTTTCGATCTTTACACATAAATTCTCACATCAAGGACACCATTATTCTAGCCGATTCAACACCTTCTGACTGGGTGGTCTTGGAGCCTTTTCAATCCTCTCATGCATTTGAAGTAAATACAAGTATCCAATTACAGAAAATGAGTTGAAAATGTTATAAAATGATAATAAAAATAACAATAATAAAGATGAAGCAGAAAACGACTAAGAGAAAGCAACGTCCACTTCTAATCGAGACAACAAACCTTATGCCTGTTCTCCTGTCTTATAACAGTCATGAGAGATTGTGTTTGCCAATATCCAAGTAGGCTACATTTAAACTGATTGATCGGATTTCAAACATACCAGTGCCCTCTTCCAATGCTCTACATGCTTATGGTAGTATCTGAACTTTTGATTCACTTACATATCAAGTGCTTTGGGTAACAGATTGAAATAAATAATGATAATAATAACAGTAACAATAATAATAATAATATAAAAAGAAAATTAAACAGATAGATAAATCAATCAATCAGTCGATCAAAAATCGCTCACACTTGGTGCTTCTGTCTGTTTCACCCAGACACACAAAAGTTTCAAAAACCCTCATGATGATAAGATAAACAGGTCGCGGGAACAAACCATCCGAGTGACAAATCTATCATTATCAGTGGAGCTCATTGGGGTCTCACTCTGTCTCTCACTCACTCTCTAACTGTTTGCTACTGTAATGAGGAAATAACCACTATGACAATACTATGTGAAACTTTGAAGCGCGGACAATCATGTTCACAGAAAGAGTCTGAAAGTCAAGGGGAAAAAATGAAACGAAGGTGAAGATGAAAATCAGCGACGAAAAGAGGAAAAAAAAAAAGAAAAGAAATGAGAAATAAGATAAGGAAAACGCCAAGGCGAGTACAGTGAGTGTGGGGCGGGAGGAGGGAGGAAGGTGGGTAAGAAGAGTGAGACGATGAAGAATAAGGACAAGAAGAAAACGATCTATGACAGTAAATAAAAACGATCTGGTAGAGAATCAGGGTAATCACTACCACGTCACCGTGTCAAAGCATCGGATAATGATGATTATAAAAAAAAACTCAATTTGGATTTCGATCACAAACGCATTGAGCGTCCTTAACAACGTTATTAAACTGATGTTGTTGCAGGAAGGCAAAACAAACAAACATGTTGACAAGCAAAGTGGAAATAATGAGGCTGAGTTCGGTCGATGAGCTAATGGCGTGACACAAAAGTTCTCATCACCCTCAGTGCTCAAATAGTGATATCCTCTGCTCTTTGAGTGGCAGACACAGATTTTTATCTTTAAACCTTTGAGGCCTTAGTGTTAACCGACGGATATGGTGAAAGACTCGCTTCCTGCAATGGACGTCTTTTACGAACAATATACAACGAAGAAACAAAATTCTTATATTAAATGACATTCAGACATAAACTGTCATGTCTGAAAACTTTAACCTATGTAAGTCAAGAAATCCTGATAGTCCAGAACTTTGTAGAAGCACATTAAGCTTTTAAGTAGCAGTATATAATGTGACATATTCAGACGAAGGACTGGTGTGTTTGATAGCCTGCATTCCACATGAAAAAAAAAGGGGGTCTTCTGAGCCAGATTTCAATGTTAATCCATATCGAGTCGTAAATATGCATCTACAGTTCGAAATACAGCACAACTAACAATCTGAATGCAGTATCGCAAGCCAGCCAAAGAGCTGATTTCGAGAAAGCATTGGTGCAATTCGGTTCAAAAACTGACTCCAGCACATGCGGCTGGTGCAGACGGTCGACGACATGGGAAAGAAGAACGTGCAATGGACTTGCCAGTTACACGTAATTGTGTGTCTCATGTAGCTCTTCTTGCTTCTCATAGCTTCATTAATCTCCGTACAGAAGATATTGAGAGACAGACATGGTGTATTTCAGACCTCATAGGCCGCAAATGAAATCTAGACACAAGTAAAGTTTCAACGTTAATTCAAATGGAGCTGTAAAGTTTAATACTTAACAATCTAAGAGAAATACTATCAAGACAGCTTATAGCTTGATTCTGATCAGGTATGGAAGCACCTCGGTAAAATACCAGTCTCTTATGTCTAACTGGTGCAGACAGAAAAAAAAAAAAGTGTTGGAAAGCTGAAATTCCTTGGGCTGATCACTTAATTGTGTGTCTCAGGAGACCCTTCTAGCTTCTCATCGCTTCATTACTCTTCCCCAGGAAACAAGAAGCCACAATCCGCTGACTCGAAACAGGAGGGCACAACTCATTCAGAAAACACATGTACAGGTTAACCTTTTCAAGCTTGAGGATACAAACTCTGCTCCTTTGAATATGTTCTCTAGCTTTCTAGAGCGCGAATATATGTTGCAAATGCACATCCTTCTCTGGGACATGAGAACCAGGAAATGACCGTTTCTCGCCATGAACTACCGACACTCTACAGCCCCTATCTTGATTTCAATGAAATTTAGGATTACAGCAACCTAATATTATACCGTTCATTGTGTGTCTCAAGAGACCCTCCTAGCTTCTCATCCATTTCATTACTCTGTAATAAACCAAAGTCCTCAAATATAGGCCAAGAGAGCACAACTTTCTCAGATTAACAATTGTACGGGTTAATCCGAGCTTGAGGACAAACACTCCTGCCTCTGTGGATACGCTTCCCATGAAATGGTGCATCCGCTACTCAGGCGAAGAGCGAAAGTATGGTCATTTCCCTTCTCATTAACCTCTGGATTCTATGGGTCAGCGGAAGACGTGCTGTGCTGCACCAGAATATCCTTCACAGTGGCAAAAGACTGACTCAGTTGACCGAAGCTAATTGGAAGATCAAAGACTGATGAAGAACTAAGAATCACTACGCTCCATCCGCTCCGTTCTTCTGCCTGTCCAAACAATCTCACAGATGCATTATTCTGGCTTGCCTGCTCCACGAAGAGAACGAATGGACGGATGAGCGTAATACTCTATAGAAGTTAGATTGTGGAACCAACAAACATTTTGTTTCAGTTTGGCTTGTCAGATGTAGAGCAAAGCACGCACCATATTAAACTACATAATTACAACTCGCCATTCGGTTTCATGACCACTTGGATTTTTGAGGATCCAATTTCACCCATGAACTATTTCGAGCTCGGTGGCGTGACCGAAAGATTTTCGCACATATGCTGACTGCAAATGCTCTGCGTATGGCAGACAGCTTTTGCCAAATGATGAGCATTCAGACATATTCATTCATAATGAACTAAACTCACGTGTGAGTCATGTTTCCTCGGCAATGTGACCCACCTCGAAAAACTCCCACTGAATACTCAATTGAACTGAAATTTTGATTTCAAAAAGAGAAAGATTTAAGGTCCTGACGAGCAAACTGTACTGGCATACGGTATGCGGACAGAAAAGAGGCATCGTCTACATTGTTGTCTACATAATGTTTCTTAGAACCAGAATGTATATCGTGGCACATCCCGATTTGATGTCCTCGTCCTTTTGCAATAAATAGCACACTAATTTTCCCACACTCAGCAGGTTCTCTCTTTCTCCTGCTGGGACAATCACAGAGCTCTGGACCCCATGCACTTTTAGCCACAGTGTCCGGCGATCTCATGCATGAGTGAACAGCTGACAAGCACTAGACCTGCTGGCTTTCCCATCGCTCTCCAGCCTTCGCTAAGCTTGATCACAGCCATTCCGCGTTCACACACCACTTACTTCTGAGGGGTTTAATGATGGTTCCATCTCTTGAATCATCAGTACACCCTGCTTCATGAAATGGCTGTCCCACCTACTGAAACATCACTTACCTTCTGTTCCATTTTCCCAGTGTCTATTCTATCTCTTGGTGTATCACCGCCTCTTGTTGGATATAACATACCCATTTATCCATCCATCTTTCCTACCATCTTTCCATCCATCTATCTATCCATCCATCCATCCATCCATAAATCCATCCATCTATCTAATTATTGATACTATTCTATGATGCAATGCTGAAAAAAGCATTAGTTTTCTCTTGACACTTCCTTCAGCACTAATGAGAAAAGAAAAAAGCCTAAATACTGAGCAAACGTGGTTTGGGAGAAAGGAAGGTGGAGTGGAAAGGGGGGCTAAATTTATTCCTCGACCACTTGCTGGTGGCAATCAAGTTCATTTTTTTAAAGGGGGGTGGGTGTGTACTCCTGGTATTGTTTCTTTTTTTTTTTAACTGCCTCTCTCTCTCTCTCTCTCTCCCCCCCCCCCTCAATCCCCTGGCTCATCAGATAACAACAGGCAAAGGCCTACGCTGATGTGGTTTCGCAGCTCAATCAGATGAATGGCTAGAGCGGTCATTTTTGTTTACACCAGCCACCAAAACCCGGAAGACAAATAGATCGATAAGGTCTATTTACCCCCCCCCCCCTCCCCCCCGAGGATCCAGAAACGGCACAAAGATTTCACACACGCACACACACAGCATGCAGGGGAGGAGCTGTCAATAATTTGGAATATCCAGCAAAATAAGAGGAAAGCCAAGTGCCAGAGAGAATGATGAGCGCTTTACCTAACAATATAATCAACACACACTGTCCCTCTTTTTCCTCTCCTCCTGAATGCACCTCTCTCTCTCTCTCTCTCTACTGTTCCCATTTTCCCTGTTTTTTTTTTTTTTTTAATCTTTAACTTTCAGTCATCATACTTAATAATTATGTGTATCAGGAGTATTAGTTTCTTTCTTTCTTTTTTCTTTCTTTCTCTCTCTATTTCATTTTTGCCTTTCTTCTACTTTCTTCATCCAAATGTTCTTATGAGAAATTTCGTTCGTTTATTTTTTACATTCCTTTTTTCTTCCATTTTAAAATCTTTATTTTAATGTTCAGGTCAACATTCAATTTGCTCTCTGCTCTTCAGATTCGTTTAAAAATCATACTAACAAACAGCCATAATTATAATACATGTACCAGAACCAGTTCAGGCTACTTAAAAGAAATATATCCCAATCGATATTATTTTAAAGTTACGGCCTGGTGGGCTCGATGACAGACTAAAAACGTTTCTGCTACCCTATATAAACAATACCACAAAAAGTAACACCATCTCTTGTATAGGAATGATAATGGGGGTAGCCATAATGGAATATGTCTCATTTGCCCGCCGTCAGCAGTCTATCGCAACAGGCCACGTCGGGGTCTCTCAGGGATGAACGATGAATCCAGTACCAGCATAATATGTAGATATACCGAAGAAATGGCCATCTGTAGATGGTGCTTCTTTGTGAGAAGGCAAGCCTCATCCTTTGTCACAATAATCTCTGAACCGGATGCAGACAGCACCGGACTCCCCCAGGAATGAATCCGGTGCTTCGGAAACGGATATAACGAACGAATGGCCATTTGTAGATGGTGCTTCTTTGAGAGTGGGCAACTATCGATAAATGTCAGAAAAGCTTCTGAACCGAGCCAACAACACCCTCTCCCCCCTTCCGGTCCCTCAGCAAAACTACTCGCAAGACACTTCCCTTAGTCGCTCTGAAATAAGCGGTGCCCATGACGAGTTGAGCCTTATCTTCTACATCTGTCACGCTTGTGGGAAAGAATCAGGATCTCCGCAAAACGTTTCCGTAGTCCAAAACAAAACAGCCGGAAATTATTGGAGAGCGGGATGGAGTGAAAAGGTTGAGGCAGTGGGGGTTCAAATGATATGACATGATATCCATGCAGCCGGTCGCTGTCCATCAAATCATAATATGAGGTCTCAAATTATTTTTTATAGCTGCGATCCTATCACTAAAGAGATGATCAGAACCATTCCATGCCCAGCCAGCCTCGATGACCGCCCATCCGCATCTAATGAAATCCTGCCAACCAGCTTGCCTGCCCGCCTGAAAAGGTCTTGTGAGTGAGTACGAGGTGAGACAGGAATGTCCACTCGCACTGGCTGTCGCTGGACTTCTCAGCAAAACACTAGGCGGCTTATCTGGAATCAGCTTCGAACTAGTATATTGTTCACGATATTGATGTTACTATAGCTTATTCTTACAGAAATTAAAGTTGTTGTTTACTCACTCTTCCTATCTATCTCTCTCTCTTTCGCTCATTCTCTTTCTCGCTTTCTCTTTCATTTTTTCTATTGATGTTGTCTCACTTTATGTCTTGCACCTTTGTTTACTTATTTTCTTGAGTTTTTTTGCCATGTAATTATATTTCTCTGTCCTACCCTTAATATAGTCATAAGATATTCTTGCAATAAAAAAAGCAATGGTGGTACTACGGCCTCAAGCCCATGAGGATATTATTATGTTTGCCTTTGGTTGGAATACAATTGGCAAAATCGCTTGCTTTCGTTTTGCGCCACTCTATAAAGAAAATAATCATGGCAATGAAGATAACGGAAATTCAAATGACAATCTATTATCATAACGTTTATTTATTACATTTGTATAGCATTTTGATTGTTTTCTTTGATGCCAATAATAATTTAATCCAGTTTTTCCCCCCTTCAAAGCTAGTTGTATTCGTCTCTACCTTCATCTTTACCTGCATCCCATGGCACATAGGAAGCGTTTCAGTGCAAACCGCGACAAACGCCAATTTCTAACATTTTGAATTACACCCCTCAATACTGGGAATGATGATAGTGCTACATGTGTATGGTAAGGACTTTTCTTTTTACCAAACGCGACTCATCCTTCCGGAAAGTCTTCAGAAAATTCTAGTTCTTAATGACAAACTACTAATTACTGGAGAAACAAACTTTTTTTTCCCTAAACGGTGATTTTGGATACATCTCATTTTACCCCGCAAACGCTTCATATCGTCTCCCCAGAATTATACTGGCCTAACTACATCATAAAACTGAATGCAGATAGGACAATTTAATTCTGGAGCGACGACATGTTTCCCTATTCAGTTTTCGATCAAGACACTGAGTTTCGAGATTAAAACTTTCATTTATTTTCTTTCCGTCGGCATCGGACCATCCCTGCAAACACATTCAAGTAAATACCGCCTGTCTCAGTCCTTCCCTATCCCCGTCCCCTACCCCTAGCGCCATCTTATCCACAAACATCGATCTCCGTCAAGTCTAGATGAAAAGACGTCACGACATCACGTCTCTGCTTGACTACCACACCATCTCGTGTTATGGCAAAGACGCCGTCATCTTGTCATTCCAAGACGCCAGGGCTTCATTAGCAAACGTTTTCTATTACAACTTCAAGCGGGGAAGACAACGCTCACGATAGACTCGACAAATAGGCCTTTGGCGAGACAGGCTCAATGCGTCAGCGACACTGACGGTGTTATACAATGCTCTCTCTATAACAAAGCTATTCCTACCAGCTTCATTTATTTATCAAATTAAAGAGCTCAAAATACTGACTTTTAAAAGAAACTTAGCCGAGACAGGCCAAATACATAGTGACAAAAACAATGTTACAACAGCAAGCTTGCTATTCTTATGGGTTTTGATTTACAAACCAAAGAGCTCAATAACACTGAATTTTTAAAGAAACCTTGTCAAGGCAAGCTAAATGCGTCAGAAATGACAATGTTATGCAGTTTTTTTTCCCCATAACAGCACTATTCTTAAGAGCTCCGATTGTCTAACAAAGAACTCAATAATACTGACTTTATAAAGAGGCCGTAGCTATGAATGCGTTACCAGAATGATAGTCTAATGCAATGTCTTCTCTACAACTATTTTTATTATATTATGTAGATCTAAGGACCTCACATTGACTTTTTGATCCAACCAAGAACAAATAGTAGTACGGATTATTTCCGTTTATCCTTGAAGTACCAAGGGACAAAAATGTGGCTAAAGACTGGTCCATTATACTTTGTGCTAGACTTCTTCTCATCTCGTAGTTCATTAAAACAAACAGTACAGAAAGAAATTACTCGGCTTGTATTGCTTTTGGCATCTGCTGTGGTCTCTTGAACGAACATGAAGAAATAAGTATCATCTGCGAGACTCGGGTTCGACGGCACTGTCGACAGCATTGGTTCCTACTGGCTTCTTTAGCGGTAAAATAAAACTATCATGTCTTGTTCTTTACTTTCTCTCTGACCGGATTAAATGAAATAAATCATGGCTCAAAACTGAAGTACTTTTACTCACAGTGAGAGGGGAACATCTTGGCACGGACGTTTTCCACGAACGCCGGGATATCACCCTGATTATGCCAACATTGCCTCAAAAACAGTGTAAATAAAAGTAAATTGGAACAATGAACATCAAAGCACATTCAAGTGCTTCAGCGCTTATCAATTTCACACATCACAAAACATGCATTAAGTTATCAAAATCAACCAATTTGGGTGTGTAGAGCTTAAGATTTCTGTGAGGAGACATGAAAACAGAAACAAATGAACGGAGTAATAGAGATCCCCAGGAACATGATGTAATAACAGAGCTGTGAGAGAGAAAGGTACAACCAAAATGATATTACCTTCTATATACGTCTTTCAACCTCCTGATTGCGGTTATCTCGAAAAAATAATGATATTGCTTTAGGTTTTATTACACCACAACGACTCCTCACCTCTTCTTGATGGTATTCAAATTACTACAGTGGTGTCACATCAAGCCGAGGGAACTGGAGGAGCGTGCCATGGACAGACCAGTATGGAGAGCCTCAATCCACAAAGCTGCTGCCAACTAGGAGGAAGCACTAAGCCAGAAGCTCACTGCTGCCAGAGAAAGGCGACACAGAGCAGCTGCATCAGCAGTGATCACAACAACAGACTTCTAATGCCCCCAGTGTTCAAGACTCTGCACCTCCAGGCTAGGACTGCAGAGCCACCTTCGTATACATCGATGAGTTGCAGAATGTAAACGTCATCGTCGGATCCGATGGACAACCAATAGTATGTAGTTCGCTTTTCAACCGAATGTGGGTGGTTATCTCATACTCAGCTTATTATTAAATACGGCAGGTGTATAATGGCCTTTAGTGCTGTTATTAACGAAAACAATAAACATACAAGACAGGGTTGGCGTGGCTGGGTGCAAAACGATATCCCACGTGAAAATAGATTATTGGGGTATCTTAGTATCACTATATGCAAAGAGAGAGAGAGAGAGAGAGAGAGAGTGTGTGTGTGTGTGTATCAAATTCAATCTGTGTCATTTTTAAATCTAAAGCACACAGATTTCTCCTCTGGATGTAGCAAAGAGTATCCATGTAAACAAATAATTATTCCCAGGATAGTACGGATAACGATCTTAAAGGCAACGTTGAACATTAAACAAGAAAAATATAATGATCTCGTGAAAACAATCCACTATTCTATCTCATCACTTCAAACTATAGACCACTTTCGTAAACTCTTAATATTAACTTCATAAAAATAAAAACAACAATAACAATAATAATATCTGCCATTTTGAAAAACATTTTCTAATGGTTAACAGATGAAAAGATGCAAGTGCAACTCTGTTTCATAAGTCGCAATACCTTATTTGCACATCTTATTTTTCCTCTTTGTTTCCCCGCGAGGAACGTAATACTATAGGCTGGAAGAAGAAACGTCGCTCGCAATATTTTCTTCAATTTCAGCATATATCTGTATTTCTGACGTCTGCGTTTTGTTATCTTGACATATCGAGTGATTTACTGATTGCAGAGTTTTTTTTTTTTTTTTTGTCTTGAAATTCAAGACAATGTTGTTCAGGAAAAAAAAAATAATAATAATCATCATAATCATAGTGATAATCACGACAACTGAGCCCTACCGAGCCATGCCGATGTCAATTTACAGTAAACAGCGGAAGAAAAATAATAATAAGAAAAAAAAAATCCTGCTACAGACTGATATTTTATCCTCCTGATCGATAGTCGCAGATTGTTCATCTCTATTTCACTTTAAAGTACGACACTCTACCTATTTTGTCAATAAAGGTGATTGCAGACAGATACTGCTACCTCTCACACACAAGAAGTAATAATACTCAAAAATAACAAATCCCAGACTTGGGCAAATCAATCACAGCGCCGAGTGTTTCTATTTTCAAGAGTCGGTGATCGAGGCTCAAATGTTGTTAGACTCCAATGACGGCTGAGATACTGATATCTGGCTGAAATGTAATATCCGGTGACGGAGGAGCACCAAAATAGCAAAATCACGAACAACAAAATCAGCAGGCTGGCTAACACTTTAACGGCTTACTTGGATCTTGAAACACAATATCATCCTTTCCATTTTCTCCCTCCTCTCCACAATTTAAAAAAGTTTGGCTACTGATGCCAACTCATTAAATTTCTATCATATCGAGTTCTACGTGTAGTTCTTTGCTTCTTTTTAGTATTCCACGTGACTAAATGTCAGTAGACAGTCGTCTAATATTTTCAAGAGTTTTTTTTTTTTAATAAAATGATTTTGGTGATAACGATAATAATGACTGGACAGTCTTCTAATATTTTCAAGATTTTTTTTTTTTTTTTTTAAATAAAATGATTTTGGTGATAACGATAATAATGATTGGACAGTCGTCTAATATTTTCAAGAGTTTTTTTTTTTTTTTTTAAAAATAAAATGATCTTGGTGATAACGATAACAATGATTTTTTTCTTTTTTGCCTCGAATAAAAAACAGAAGGATCGAACGTTTGGTTAGAACATCTCTCTATTCAATGTTTTACATATCGAGTTCTAGTCTGCAGACTGTTTCGTACAAAGAGTGTACTGAGTAAGTTGTCGATAGACAATCTGTCTAGGATTTTAAGACATTTGTACTAATGATGATGGCGGTGATAATATGATGATGATAGCGAAGACAACGTCGAACCAAACAGCTTCAAAACTTGGCACTCGGTAGATCTTTAATTAGAAAGCAGCTGGTTGGTAGCCTCCGCCTCGTAGTTCAAGTTATTTCTGTAAAATGATGACGGTGATGTTGCCCTGAAGAAGGACCAAGTTGGCGATTCAACATCAAGAAGTTATTTATAAGTGTTATTTGCTTTTTTCAATTTTTTTTTTCTAAATTATTGTGTT